>SNQJ01S0020190.1:189251-208183 GCA_010110895.2 Picea sitchensis | reverse complement strand
CTCAGTGTAGTCAGTGTGTCCAACAATCAGTATCAGAGCGAGCCTTCACTATAAGCCTTAACAAGCTTGGAGGAGATCCATAGACACAAAAATGGATGATGAAGAAAATTATTCTACATGGAGAATAGAAATGAAAGTGCACTTGAAGGAAATGGGAGTGGGTATTTGGAAGGCAGCTATTGGTGGATCAATTCCTTTGAAGAACAAGTCAAAGTTTGCATCTCAAAGGCAAAATAAGAAGAATGATGCATTGGCTCTCAAGACCATTCTTAGTGGACTCTCAAGTTCTATCAAATAAAGCATGGGATAATACAATACCGCCAAGGATCTATGGCTAAAGCTAGAGGACACATACCAAGGCAAGGAGGAAGAATTTGAAGACAAATCCATCAAGAACAATGAAGGTAAAAAATCTCCAAAAAATCTTGATTGCATTATTTCTAAATGTGATGATATTGACAAAAAGAAAGATCTTGAAGACATTTCAAATGAAGGCAAAGAATCATGTGATGATGTTGGCAAAAGGGAAGATCTTGAAGATATTTCAAATGAAGGTAAAAAATCCTCAAAGACCCTTGATTGCAATAGTTCAAAATGTGATGATATTGAATATTTCTATACAAGTGAAGAAGAAAATCTAGAAATAGTTTGTGTAGAGTTTGATGGTAGTTATCCTATGTAAATAATAGAATAAGAGCTATAAAAAATTCAAAAGAAAGTTGAAGAGCGTCTATATGAATACAACAATGACGATTATTATATAGACTATAGTTATCTTTCGGATAACACTAAAAGGTTTCTTAAGAAGAGTCAAAGGCACATCTTGAAGTTAAAGGAAATGCTCAAAGAACAAAAAGAGAGTAGTAAGACTCAATTAGAAGAAAAGGAAGAATAGATCACAAGACTAAAGAATGAAAAAGAAGATAAGAAGGTAGATGACGAGATTATCAAAAGTCTTGAAATTATTGTCCATCTCAAGACCCAAATTGAAGAAACCAAAAGGGTAGAGGAACTATTGAAGTATCAAGTAAATGAAAAGGAAGAGTTATGTCATAAGTTACAAGTTGAAGTTGTTGATCTTAGAAAGAAGGTAGAGAAGTCAAACAAATTATTGAATAACTCACAAATCTTGAATGAGATCTTGGAAAGTCAAATATCACGAAATGATAAATCAAGTCTTGGATATAAGAGATAAGCTACACATGCTGAAGCAAGCACCTCAAAGAAGCATGAGGTAAACGATGAAGATAATGTTGCAAGTCAACCACCTACACAAGGGAAGGACAGTTTCAAAAGAACAAAGCAAGGAAGACATCAAGAAGCCATCCTTACACCTCAAAGAAGATGGACACCAAATAAAAGGTATGAAAATGTTTTTCATGGTCAATGTTATTCATGTAATGAATATGGTCACAAAGCTTTGGAATGTAGATCTCATGAAAGGATAAATAATTGAAGATTTCATAACACCATAAGGTGTTGGAGATGTGATCAAGTAGGACACATTGTTGTTCACTGTAATAGAATGAGAGGCTACAGCTGTAGTGGATTTGGCCACAAATCCCAGGATTGCTGGAACACAAGAAGAAATTCCATGATGAAGAATTCATATAGCATGACTAGAAGAAGGAATGAAGTAAGGAAGGGAGACATCTTTGAAAATATGGAAGCTCATATCTCAAGTTTTGAGAAGCAAGGACATCTTCAGAAGTGGGTGAAGAAGACTGAACAACCTTAGCAAAATGGAATCCTTAAGGGAGGCTCAAGTGTGTCATCTACTGAAGCACACGCGGGTGACAGTGGTAACAGTCACGTACATACACAGATTGATCTTGAATAGGTCACGTACATATGCGAGTTGCCTGTGCAACATACCGCATATATGTGGTAAAGCCTAGGGAAAAGGGCTATGCACAAGGGTTGCAACTTGATGTGGTGGTATAACTATGTGTTGTAGGGTCTAACATAGTTTGTTGCAGGTTATGACATTGTTTGCTGCAGTTTTTCATGATTACATATTGGATTATGTAATGTGATGATATAAAATGAAAGGTTATCTTGGATGCATGGCTTGAGGCATTCTTCTGTTGAAGAACATTGATGGTTATAACAGTGAAGTTATGGCACCTTAGTTATGTGATATATCTTGATGATGCTAGCTAGAGATGCCATTGATCTATTGAAGCACACTACTAGTACATGTATTGTTGTATTCTTAGTATTTGTTGTAGTGAATGGAGGATTGAGGCTAGATCCATAGTCGATGCATGATTGATATACTTCTAGTACATTGGTAGAGGCACCTACTAGCATGTTGATTGGCACATGTTTTATGCTGGATTTGGTATAGATGCATGAGGATTCATTTTGTTGTTGGCATATTGGTAGATGCAAATGGTTGGCATGTTGGTAGATGCATATGATTGGTATATTATTGGCACATGTTTGGTACATGACTTGGACTGATGAGATCCACTTGATGATGTTAGTACATGATGAGACATATCTTTCTTCGACACATTTTAAGGATTGTTAGAGGAAAGTGTGTGTAATATGGATATATTCTTAGCACACAGTTGGCACATGTTCTTAGCATATGGTTGACACTCTTCATTGATGATATCTTATGGTGCATTGTATGGTGTTGATGTACATGGATGTTGTGCATGGTGGGCACACAATTTGGTACATTATGTACTTGGTTGATGTTTTATTCATGATTTTCTTGTTGACATATATTTTGTTTCATGGTATGGCACAAGTTTTGATGCATGGACAATTCCAAGGATCATCATAGAAAGAGATATTGTTCTACATTTGCAGCAGAAGCATATTGCAGTGGTAGCATATTGTTCATATTTCAGAGAAGATAGGGGGAGACATATCCATAGGGGGATTCATTTTTCTTCCCATGATTCTAGGAGGAAAGAACCCTATACTTGGAGAAAGAGCACATAGGGATAATTCTAGGGGGAGCGATTATCATAGGGGCAGCATGAGCGATATATATTCAGCATTACATCAGAGTGATATCCCTTATTCAAAAAGGGGAGAGATTGTTCAAAGGAATTCAGAATGGGGGAGCAACCCCAAGGAGAGTTCAAGAAGGTGGAGCGACCCCAAGGGGAGAATGACCCTTTTCCATTGATGTCAAAGGGGGAGAGATAGTCACATTGATGTGATTGATGACTATTGATGTAGAGTATGCCTTGTCTACATGTTGACATCAATGATTGGTGTTGACATCAATGTTGGTATTTCCATCAATTCGAAAGGGGGAGATTGTTGGATCATGTTGTCATTGATGCCAAATGTTTAATTAATTGATGTCAAAGGATTGATTTCAAGTGATTGATTGATGCCAAGTGATTGATTAGTGTCAAAGGATGATTGATTGATTCATGTCAAAGGATTGATGTTAAGGAATTGGTTGATGCCAAAGGATGATTGTATGATGTCAAAGGTCAAAGGTTTGATGTATGATAAACAATGTCTTATCATAGTATATTTATGAAGATGGATCAATGAGTTGTCATTGATACATGATGCATAGATGAAGATGGATCGATGTGGTTTCATTGGTATATGATGCATTTTTGGATTGATGTAAAGATGAATCTTTATTGTCTTATCATGGTTGATAAGTTGTACAAATGGATGAACTCCAAAGTGGTCCCCTTATGGTGAAATCCCTCATTGGAAGACGCTTTGAGATTGAGTTATCCTTGAAGTATGGTTATGCTTATATGTGGAATAATGAGTTGAAGATCAGTGAATTTGTCAGTAGAACTATCCTAGATGGATAGTGTTTGTCATTCCATTTCCGGTGGCATGTGGAATGTCACATAACTCCTCATGGTTTGAGAGTTATGGCCTTACAAAGTTGGAGGACCCTCATATGTAGGCTTGAAGCCCCAAAAGGTCAAAGAAGTCAAACTGCTTGAAAAGAATAAATTACTATTTAAATGATAAAGTGAAGTGACAAAGTCAAGGAAGATTATTTAAATGATAAAGTGAGGTGACAAAGTCAAGGAGGAATATTTAAATGGATAACTTTCTAACTATGGAAAGTGGTTAACCCTAAAAATGAGGAAAATAGGTTAAGTGACCTAGAAATGGGTTAAGTGACCTAGAAGATGCTTCTAAGGAAGCTACTTGGAGAGTATAAATAATAGGCAAGGGTCTCTTGTGAAGTGCATCTCTTGTGCATCTCTTGAGCATGAGTTGAAGATCTATTCTTAGAGAGAGGAGATCTAGAGGATCTCAAGGATGCATCAAAGTTTCGACAAGTCTGAGATCACGATGACAAAAGTCTCAGAAGTTCAGAAACCCTAGTTTCTGAGGTATACGCGGGCTGCAGTGAGCCAAGGTGCATACATACGTGGGTTGAATGAGGATAGGGCGTGTACACTGGATGAAGCCATGAAGACTTGTGTGTGAGATGATGACATGCTCTGGAAGACTAAAGCAGGTTCCAAATCTGCTTTCTATGGGCTCAGATCTACCATTGAAACTCTAATATGGTTACATTATTGAATTGATGAATACTCTTGCTTGTTGTGTGGTGAATGCTTAAGGCATTCTTGGTATGGCTGTTGTGATGTGGTTTGTGTTGGTTGATGGAGTGAGAAGCACTCTTATGATTCAGTACTGATATGATTGTTATAGTATACTAGTTGCTTATACATGATGAGTAGTATTCATATTGTATAATTGAGAAGCATAAGTAAGTTGTTGGAGAGCTTGGATGTGTTATGTTATGGGTCAGATTGAACAGTGAAAGAGAGAAGTGAATATGATTGAAACTTGCAGAAGATCTGAGTGTGTGATGAAAAGAAAACCCTAGTTGCTCAAAAGTGATACACAGGCTGTAGTACAGATTGGCTACGTACATACATGAGTTGTACTATTGGTAGGGCGCGTACATACGCGTGTTGCACTTATGACAGGTCACGTATCTGTTGACATATTGATATATGTTGAGGATTGTTGCCTCATCTCAATTGGTGCTGAGGGTTTAAGCCGAGTCTTGCATTATAGAGTTGGTGCTCTTGTAGAGTTGTACTCTATTCAGTTGTTGTTGATAACCCAAGGATTGTAGTCCGTAGTAAAAAGAAAATTGTACATACATCGTGTGTTCTTTGTGTTCCTTGTGGTGATGATTTGTTGATGATATATTGCTAATATATGTTGTTGATATATGTTCGCATGTAACTGATTATAAATGACATCAATAAGTAATGAGTAAATGGTGATTGCTAACTAATGAGTTTTGTGTTAGAGGGAAGTTTTGGGAAAAAAAAGAGCCCTAAATTGTTCACCCCCCCTCTTAGTGTAGTCGGTGTGTCCAACAAGAATCAAAAGAGAAAAAAGAGTGTAGAATCAATGCATAAGCAACATGAGTTACATAAATCAACTAAGACATTAACAAATTTATGTTTACTCATATAAGACTGATGCCCTAGATATTGTCATTCTGAAACTCCCATAAAACTTAATGTATTTTTGTTTTGGGACTTAATGTTTTTATGTTTTGGGGTTGTTATCAAGATGATATGGATACTTTTTTGTTGTGAGTGCCCAGTAAATCAATTCATGTACAAGAAATTGAATCAAATTTGTTATGCCACTGCCATTAAATATAAAATTATTGTTCAATAGAAAGATACAATGGAACTCAATCTCCAAAAATATCAAGCAAAGATCAAGATTCAACATAAATAAAATCTTACTGCCTTGAAAATGCTTATCTTAATCAATAAGATTTAATGGAATATAATTTTATTGGGAGTAGTCTCCATTTAATGGAATATATGTTCATTTTAAAAACTAGTAATCATCCTCATTCATATCATTTAATTTGGATTAGAAAAGTGGTAGAGATAAAAATTACAAGTAGTGTAAATTTATATTTGATACTAATATAAGTTTTATTGGTGCAATATGTACTAAATTAGGATATATAGAAATTGACAAAAAACTATTTTAGAAAAGTAGAAAATGATGGTCATCGACGTATATCAACCACTTTTATAATGTGGTTGTGCTAATTAATCTTTTCATAGAAAAAATATTAACATATTTTTAATTTTATGATGAAAAATTAAAAATGTTCACATATTTTTGTTTTCTCTTATAAATCTATAGATTTTGAACATTAATTTCTTCACATTTATAAATGAATACCTCTTTTGCATATTCCATTTTTTAAAATGAATACCTCTTTTGCATATTCCATTTTTAAGATATCGGTTTTCCAGTTTTTTCATATATTTGGCTATGCAAAAGTTAAATATATATTAAGTTTAATAAAGTTGTTTTTTGAAAGCAAACGTTTTTACTTATATCTTAATACATTTCACTATATTATATTCAACCCTTTAATGAGTATGTATATCGTTTTATAATATCCATATTTTTTCATTTATTTTATTGATTTTATTCGTATTGGTTTTTAATTTTTCTTTTAAGGTATTCATTTTTCCTTGTATCCGTTTTTAGTTTTATCCATTTTAATGCGTCCACATATGTTTCCTTTAATTTGTTTTAATGCCTACTGCATATGTTTCCTTTAATTTGTTTTAATGTCTACAACAGTTACTAAATGCAGGTTTCCAATGGTACATACAATCATTCTATCTAACCTTTATTCCATTTTTTGTTTTTACAAGTTTACATCAATATAAAACCAATTTTATTTAGTGATAAAATTGTCCATTATAATGTGTGCTCATACCAAATTGGTAGATTTGGTTTAATGAACATCTATAAAATAGGAGCCATGAAATCTGTCAATATCCCCAATATCATGGAAATTAGTTGGCATATTGTCATGAGGAAAATCTCTTTATGGCATGGGGTAAACCACAACAAACGGAATGAGACGCATGCATCAACTCTAATCCCAAGTATGCTATATAAATGCAAATGTTAACAAGACAAGATCAAGAGCCTACCTCGTCCGGACGTTCGATGAAGACCATTGTTGAGCACACGACTCAAAACTTTATACCTACAACTTGTCCTCAACAACCAAGATACATAAGCATATGGTGATAATATATAATTTTAGCATATAAAATAGCATAATCCATTAACATACATGACAAATACGCCCATGGAATAACAATTCAAATATTTGCAAGATATCAATTGGATGAGAAAAAAGTAATTTTATTAAAATAATCAACAGAAGTGTATAGGTGACAAAATTTTGTGTCGGTACATCTCGGAACTGAGAAACTAAGTCCCTTCCAGCGGGGCCTCAACCACTTCAATTCTCCACCAAAAGAAAGCTCATATAAAGGAGACAATGAGGTTCTCCATAAAAGAAAGAAGAGTTTGGGGGTTGAACAATGTGTTCAAACTTTCAAGGATAAAGGAATGCAGAATGAATATGAAGTGAAATTTCTCCAGAGTATCTTTGCTCTCAAAAGTTGAATTTTGTCCTCTTCCACGACTTGGATATGGCTCAATTTATAGCCTTCAAATGGAATTGAAGGGCTGAGTCAGAATGTTTCTAGTATATAGAAGGTCAAGGATCATGGATCTCGTGACGTGACATGGAAACCCGACACAATTTTTAATTTTGAGCACCAAACTTGATGTATGCATGCTGTAGTGGTGCAACCTGCGTATACGCATGCTATCTAACTGGTAGGGTGTGTATATGTGGAAAAATATGATTTTTTGGCCCTGGAAGATGAAAAAGGGGACTCTAAGTCTGCATACAGAAATGGAAAGGACATCCAAGCAAGTTGCATGGGGTGAGACAAAATTAGCTATAACAAATGCCCCCTAATGTGTGAGGTCAGAGGAGTATCTGCGATGCTCGAAATACATTATAATTCCAAGAAGTGGGGTGATGGAGACTCAATTGGAAGTGCTAGTTGCTCATGAGAATATTACAATCCATAATGACTTTGTACACATGGCTACCAATTTGAATTACACTACAGATCCATGTGGAAATATACCAAATAGTTGTTCATGGTCGTGAATAGGCAATATAGAGTAGACACATGCCATAGGATGTCATAGTCACGAACAAGGCCCAGTGGAAACCAGTCTCAAAAATCAATCTAAAGATATTTGTATACAATGAAATACAATCTGATCTCCCATGATCACTGAAGTCATATAGGTACTAGTCCAATGAATGATAGCAACAACTCAGGAAAGATGCTCATGTAAACTGATGCCTTCTACACTATTTGCCAAAGGTGAAATTCTAAATTATGTGAATAGAGGAGTTGATGTCGAACACAATGAGACTTCATTTGATTACCAGTCATTAAGGTATACCGTTAACAAATGCGAGACAACCTACTGATAATGAAAGTAGGTATCAAGGCACCAAGTACATTCTTACAAGTGTGAATAAGGGTGTTGAGGTCGAACACTTGAAGAATCCATCGATCAGGAGACATTGATGTATTCCCAATTGTCGAGAATTTGAGTAAGCATGAGGTTTGAGAGGAGATGTTGTCTGTTTCTATATATAATTTGCATTTAAAACAACTTTGATATCATTTATCTTCAAGATGATTCAAACAACTTTGATATCATTTATCTTCAAGATTTCTCAACTTATACGAAACTCATGTTTTTTTTTTGCACAAGTTATTTATGCAACTCAAATCTTCATGCTTATGTTTTGCTACATACACAGGAAAATACAACATTACATGTACCTCATCCTTGATTAGTCTTTCTTTGCAACATGAACTTAAATGTTCTTCTAGGTTTATATTTTTTCACCTCGAAGTTCTAAGTGCTAGATGACAAAAACTTAACATGAAATTATGTGGCTTTCATATGCACATATTTTATCTTGTATGTAATATTGTTATAAATAATCACTCGGGTGATTTCATACTAGTAGAACTTCATTTTCTTACTACAATCCTCCCAAAATGTCTCTATTACCTTTTTAATAACAAACCTTTATAATTAATTAGCCATCAAATCAATTTTAATTTTACAATACCAACTTTTACTTTGACTTACTCAACTTAGTAAAATACTTTATTAATTTTTTCATAATACATGCGCTTGCAATATGCAGCTTGCTACTCAACATTGAATGTTGTGGAAGGAGGATTATAGGTCGTCAGATCTGAATTGCTTTCAAATCCAATGACCTATAATCCACCTGCTGCAACATTCAACGTTGTGATAGGAGGATTATAGGCCATCAGATATGAATTTCTTTCAAATATGATGGCCTATAATCCACCTGCTACAACATTCAATGTTGTGATAGGACGAATATAAGCCATCAGATCTAAATTGCTTTGAAATCCGATAACCTATCCACCTAAGACAACATTCAATGTTGCTTAACAAGTTGGATATTGAACTCCCTTAATTATCACCAACATTGAATAATCATAATAGCTAATAGCTAAAAAAAAGCTTTTCCAAAACATTAAAAAAAGAAAAGTAAAATCATAATAAATAATAAAGTTTTTACAATACAACAAAGTAAATAAATTCTTTTTCCAAAACATTAAAAAAATAAATAAAATCATAATAAAGAATAAAGGTTTTCCAATACAACAAAATAAATAAAATCATAATAGAGAATAAAACTTATCGAAGTCAACAAATTAAGATAAATAAAATGAAGTAACCAAATATTCTCTATCTATCCTAACAAGCCATGTCATTTTCTCGATCAATGGGTCCGTACAATTGTTGTCCCTAGTTGTGTATGTGTAGAATGCTTTTGGCGTCACCTCCATTTGACTTGGAAATAAATTAAAGGAAATTACTACCCATGATATGCTTCCTGACTTGGAAAAATTAAAGTAAATATATTACTCTCTTTTGGGTTTATTAAGACATGAAAACCATACAAAATTATTGTTTAGCAGGGGTTTATTTAAGACATGACAACCATACAAAATTATTTTGTTTGTTTGTACAAACATTTTTCTCACTTTCCAATTTTATAGTTGAGTTTTTATATAGATCAAAGAGTTTTGATGTGACTTATTTCTTATTTCTCCACTTAAGAATTGAGAGTTTCTGAAATGTGGGAATGTTGGAACGTGGATATTATTGAACAAGTTTTTCTCAAATTTGCAATTTGCAAGAAAGGTGAAGTTGGAAAAAAAATATTTTAGATTAAAATGTATCCAAATAATGATAAAATTGAAGGTCAATCAAAGACAATTTTAATCTAGGAGAACATTGTTCCTAATGCAACAAGAAACATGCATTAAATTTTTTTATATCCACAACTATAAAGTGAGTAGTATTAATTTTTTTAATTAAATAATTTTTAAAATAATATTTAGTGTAGTTTAGTCTTTTGCTTTATAGTGATATTTTAAATAAATATAATGAAAATATTTGTAATAAATTATGTATTTATAATAATGGAATAAAAATATTTACATTTTAATTTAATACAGTTTTAATTTAAAACTCTCTATTTTGGAAACTAGTTCCCAAGCTCTCATTTTCTTGATGTTGAAGCTCCCAAAAAATTTCCAAGTTCCCAACTGAGGACTTTCCCTACTAGTTCCCAAGCTCCTAAAACATCATGTTGAAAATGTTGTGCAACTATAGAAAATACCAAATTTAAAGAAAAAAAACATTTTCCAAATATCAACCATTCATAAAAATTACACCACAAACCCACTTTGCAACATGGGATAAACCACAAACATTCAAAAAACTTATTATACAAAAGCCTTCCTATTCTCTCTTGGTACTTGTTCTAGGCAACAACATGATCCAAATCACATAGAAGTAAGTATACCCTATACTTAGTACTTGTTATGCTCAACAACAATCAAATCACTTAAAAATAAAAATAACTAAAAAGCGACTGGTGGAAAAAGAGAAAGCTGCATATATACTTAGGGTATTGAGTAGACGGTTTTCACAACGGTAAGCGACAGTCCAACAATTGCCCCCGCCAGAGCTAGACTTCTCCACGGTGATGAGAAATGCTCCTCATAAGTTCGGTAAACCAAACCTTGAATTTTCTTCTGTATTGAAAATCCACTTCTCGTTTCAATTGCTCGAATACATCTGTCATGCTCAAGGTGACTCCCTTGCATAGACCATTGAAGAGCTCGGCAACCTCTGCGTCAGTCCCAAGGTAATTTGTAACGACGCCACTTTTCCTCAGCAGAGTTACGTCTTCTTCAGAGATCAACTCATCCATCAAACTCAGGTAACAGGTCACATAATTTATTTCAGATGGCATGCAAGCCTCAAGAGCGATTAGGTTACGGAAGAGTACCTCTATGTGGTTTGTGATATTGATCCGAGGAAGACGAATTGTGGCGCTCTTCGGCTCAAATTTAATACTCTTGACGACTCCATCGCATGGCTCAAATTTGATCCCAGAATTTATTAATTCTACTGCACGAGGGATGCGTCTGACGTCTTTCACTGCTTTCTCCGGACCGTTGGGGTCGATTTGATCTGCTTTCTCCGGACAGCCATTCACTNCACAACGGTAAGCGACAGTCCAACAATTGCCCCCGCCAGAGCTAGACTTCTCCACGGTGATGAGAAATGCTCCTCATAAGTTCGGTAAACCAAACCTTGAATTTTCTTCTGTATTGAAAATCCACTTCTCGTTTCAATTGCTCGAATACATCTGTCATGCTCAAGGTGACTCCCTTGCATAGACCATTGAAGAGCTCGGCAACCTCTGCGTCAGTCCCAAGGTAATTTGTAACGACGCCACTTTTCCTCAGCAGAGTTACGTCTTCTTCAGAGATCAACTCATCCATCAAACTCAGGTAACAGGTCACATAATTTATTTCAGATGGCATGCAAGCCTCAAGAGCGATTAGGTTACGGAAGAGTACCTCTATGTGGTTTGTGATATTGATCCGAGGAAGACGAATTGTGGCGCTCTTCGGCTCAAATTTAATACTCTTGACGACTCCATCGCATGGCTCAAATTTGATCCCAGAATTTATTAATTCTACTGCACGAGGGATGCGTCTGACGTCTTTCACTGCTTTCTCCGGACCGTTGGGGTCGATTTGATCTGCTTTCTCCGGACAGCCATTCACTACAGGCTCAGTACCATAGACAATCAGGCTGTGCAACAACCCGAGAAGATGATGAACTTGTTCACATGGCTGCGACCAACTCCATTTACTGATATCACAATTGAAAGGGTAGAACTTGGATTTTGTAGATTTTACCAGCACTTCGAAAAGCTTTTCCAGGACATTTTCGACCGGGTTGAGCTCCACTTCTAGTAGCTTTTGGAGAACGATCAAAGGGATCTGATTCTCAAGCATCAAAATGTCATTCAGAAAATCGAATCCAGTAAAATCAATCTTATTTCTATCAAAAACAGGTTCATAGTAATTACTCCCTTGGGCCATGGGAAATTTGTCGCCACCTAGAGTCCTCAATATTTCTAGAATGAAACAACCATCCAAAATCAGCATCAGAGAGAGGTACTCTCCCTCGCAATCGATTTTTCCTTCATAACTGTTCATGATTTTGTCCTCCAGTTTTAAGATCTCAACCTTTGCACTATGGTAGAAATCCATATTACTTGGAAAATTACCGAGGTTCCTCTTGATATTAAACCTTGTCACCATTCTACCGAGGGCTCTTTCTTTGTGATTGTCCATTGGAGAAATCTCTGCACTTCTGTGATGATAAGAACCCAACAAAACTCTTTTAGGAACATATGCTTCTCTTTTTGAATCTTTCAGGAAGTTGGGAACTCTAAATATGGACACATCGGACGACGATATGCGATCAACATCGAAATTCTGTTTACTAGCATAGCCGTTAACTCGCGGCTGAGAACGCGTGCCTCCAATATACTGAGAACGCGTGTTTCCAATATAAAACGTTTGTGGTGATTCGTTTGTGGTAATATGAAATGTTTGGCTGCATTAGGTTGATAAATGGAACGTGATAATTACATATTCTTACAGTAATTTTTTTAATGTGATTAGGTAAATGTTAAAAAGTAAACATGTTAACGGATGCCTTGATAAATGCAAGAAAGTTATGAACAATAAATCTGATCCATTGATTTTGGAGGACGACTAAGAATATGCCAGCATCTTCAATGCATAGCCATCAAATTAGAGTTTAAGGTTAAATAAGGTTAAAAAATCATTAATTATGCCCATTATCAATAGATGTATGCCTTTCAGCGTAAATATTAATTATCCATTCTACCTCACTGATCCATCCTCGCGGTTCTGTACCGCTTGGTGCTTCTTTCGTCTGCGACCGCTGCAAGGGCGATCTATCATAATCGTCACTGTCGCCACCATTGAAAGCTAACAAATTAGCACGATTGAAAGCTGAAAAATTAGTGCGGTAGTCACGGCGTACACGAACTGGATATTATCAATGGGTTCAAGGCTGACATGGACTAGACTATCGGATTATCAGACATTATTTATTTGGAAAAATATAATAATAATCTAATTTTAAGTAACCGTTTAGCCTGACACTCGCCCACTAAATTATACAGTAATCTGGATACAACGACCAGATAGACAGAAGCTTCAAAATGAATTAGACTTCAAATAATATCCTTTCCGACAACAAAAATATATAGGTTGGTTATAGGTTCAAAATTCAGCATTTTTATATAATCTGAATGATTTAGGAGTTATTCAGCATGTTGAATCCATTTCTACATTCAAAAATAGATTTTGAACAATAAATAATAGTGATTCGTTTAAATTTATATGATCGAATTTCGATGAAAAAAATTATTTTCGTAAAACAACTAGACATCTTCTTTTTCTGAACCGAACAACTCTGGGTTAGCACCCAACGCACCGTGGTGTAGTGAGTCACAGAATCGCTTGAATAACACACTAAAATTAAGTTGCGGTCTCCATACATTCCTCTCTATTCTATCCACTTGAAGCATCGTTTTAACTTCCTAGAACTAAATTTACATATTTAGTTTGAAAAGTGTTTTCCTGGATTAATTAATCTTTTAGATTAATTAACTTTTTATAAAAACTTTAATTTTATGATTAAAAATTAAAAATGTTGACATATTTTTAATTATATAATAAAAATAATAAAAATAAAAATAAATGTTTACATATTTTTGTTGTCTCTTCTAGATTAATGAAAATTAATGAATGAGATTTTGAAAATTAACTTCTTCACATTTATAAATAAATATTTCCATATTCCATTTTTAAGATACCAGGTTTTAACGTTTTGCTATGCAAAGGTTAAATATATTAAGTTTAATAAAGTTGTTTTTGAAAGCAAACGTTTTTATTTATATCTTAATATATCTGTTTCACTATATTATATTCAATCCTTTAATGACTATGTATATCGTTTTATAATATGCATATTTTTTCATTTATTTTATTGGTTTTATTCGTATTGGTTTTTAATTTTTCTTTTTAAAGTTTTTAATTTTTCCTTTATTCGTTTTTAGTTTTATCCATTTTAATGGGTCCTCATATGTTTCCTTTAATTTGTTTTATTGATTTTATTCGTATTGTTTTTACTTTTTCTTTTTAAGGTTTTTCATTTTTCCTTGTATCCGTTTTTAGTTTTATCCATTTTAATGGGTCCTCATATGTTTCCTTGAATTTGTTTTAATGCCTATGTACTGTATATGGTTTCTTTAATTCGTTTTTTGTTTGCTACTTAATTCTATATGTTTTTTTTTAATGCTTAACTCATTTAATGTAAATGCTTCCTTTTAATTTGTTGGGTTTCATTTATTTATGAATATTTTTCTTTATGTATATGCTTATTTTTTTTTTCCATAGAAAAAAAAAGCAAGTCTATGTTATTCATATTGAATTAATAGATCTTTCTAGTTACAATATATAGCTAAGTCTATAGTTTAGACTTCTACATTCAACATAGTATTTAGAGCACATTTACTGTGTGCTTCTCTTATTTTTCTAATTACAAAAATTACACAAATCACCTATTACATACTAAAAATCTGAAGATAGAAAATTCTTGCTAGTTAACCAAAACAACAGGTGTAGTAAAACAAAGATCACAATTTTATGACAGTCTTCTTAATGTGTGGTCACATAGCTGTGATTTTTCAGAAAAGTGAAATGGAGAAAGCAGAAATCAAAGAGTCTTCATCAAATTCTTCATACTGCAAGAGACCCGATTGGCCAGAGAGACCCTGTTTGGACAGAGAATCGGCTTGTGTGTTTTATTCTCGATGGATATGAAAAGCTTTGACAAAGGAGAAGTTGGTTCTAAGTGACAATATCCTATTCTTCCAATCCTGGAGAATCAAAACATTCAGGTTCGCCTCTCCATTGAACCAATCCACAATTACTTTTGAGTCTCCGAAGATGAAAAGAGAGATAATCCCGAAATGTAGGCTCATGTTAAGAAGTCCCCATAGAGACAACAGTTCAGCTTTAATATTCAAGCCTAAACCAACCTTCAGATGTCCTTTATAGCAATGTGAAGATGTTGTTTTTAATACCACTCCAACCCCATATTGTCCATCATTGGCTTCCCCGTCAAAAAATCCAACAGGGGAATTCCCAAAAAAAACTTGGTTTATTAATATTTTGACTTTGTTTTTACCAGGGATGGAGGCGTATTCGGCAATTGTTGAGAGGACCTTTTTTGCCACCTCCTTCAGAGATTGTCTATTTCCTTCGAACAAGATCAAGTTCTAGAATATCCATAAACCCCATGTCACGAAGAAAGGAACCGAAGCAGATTTGGGGTTGCCTAAGAGCCACCACTTCAAATTATCTTCCAGAGAGCGAAGCTACCAATTCTGATTGATTTTCAAGGACCTGCAAATCGAAAACCACAACTCCTGTGTAATGGGACACTCAACGAAGAGATGTTGGATTGTTTCCTTGCTATTCAAGCATAGCAGACACACCAACGGTCCAATGCCCCCTTTTTTACGATATTCTTCACCTGTAAGGACCTTGTTATATAGACAGAGCCACATGAACAAAGTTATTTTTAGCGGAATCTTGTATTTCCATATCACCGAGTGCCACCATCTACAATCATCTTTAGAAATCAGGGATTCTAAGGCTTTATAAGCTTCATGAACAGTCACAGATCCGTCCACCTTATTCCAAGTCCAGACCACAGAGTCAGGTTCTGTTGATAGGGTGATGCCGCTCTGATATAAGTTCGGTGTATAAGCATTCCACTCGTCAGCATGTAATTCAGGGAGATTTAAATCCAGAGAAGTGGAACAAAACCTGTTATTTGTTCTATGCATGGCGCCAACGTTGTGTATTTGTGCGAGCGAAAAAAGACCCCGGCAATGGAGCCAAGAGAGGAGTTATGTAGACAAAAGGTAATCGGGTCCTCCCCAATGTGAGGGTCTATGCCCACTAGAATCCTCACCCCTGAACCTACCTTCCAAGCGATCCAATTTTTGATCACCAGAAGAGCAGACAATAAGTTTCTCTAGACGATGGAGGAAGAGGGGAAGGAGAGGTGATCTTTTCGCAGCCAGGGGACCACCTCCACTCCTTTGAGGTATTTCTTTATAATCACCTCAACCCACAAAATTTTATAGTTTACTGTGTATGATTCATTTTAATTAATTGGGCTTCATTTATTTATTAGGTATATTTTTAGTTTACTACATATACTTTTTCTTTTAATGCTTAATTAGTTTATATATATATATATATATATAGTTGTCTATAGTTTTTCATTATATTTATATTTTTATATTGTTTTCATTTTATTTATATTTGTATATAGGTTTCAATGTTGTACATGTGGATGGAAGCTATTGATGGACTCAAACTCTCATGACGCATTAGTGACAATGCAAATATGGAAAAACAACATTTTCTTAACTTCAAGGGATTATTCAAGATACTTTTACAATGAGTTTGAACACAGTGCAAAAAATTACAAGTAATTTTACAATAGATTTGAATATGGTGCAAAAAGATGAAATGTAGGAAATTTTTATTTATAGAACATGTGAATAATTAAAGGTTATTTTACAATGAATTTGAATATGGTGCAAAAAGATGAAATGTAGGAAATTTTTATTTATAGAACATGTGAATAACTATGTGAAATTTGAGTTTTTCTAATAATGGTATGATATTTTTCAAGCAAAATATAATATATATGTCTCATTTAGTGCACCTATTGAGTACCTTAAATGATGCAATTTCCTTTAAATAAATTGTATAATTGTAGAGAATCCATAGCAGGGTATTTTTTCAAAATTTATAATATTAGTTATATATATATATACATATATATATATATATATATATAAATTGTGAAAGTCAATATATCCTTGAAATTACAAGGTCGTCCATCACTGTGGGATACACTAGTCTTAACAATTGAAATAGGAAGAATGAAATGGAACTGACTTCTCTAAGGCAAGGCAACACCTGGAGGTCATCAGAGCAAAGCCACACTACGCATTTTATTAAATCAATTAGGAGTACAATATATATGATGACATTCGGTTTAAACGGTTAGAATCATTAAACGGTTGGAACCATTATTCGTTTTAGACAACTAATCTCCATTATTTCTAAGTCCCCCCTTTGTTGGAGAAAGGGTTGACATCCACACCTAACATTTCCCTAAACAGTTCAAATTTTATCTTCCCAAGAGGCTTAGTGAAAATATCAGTAGCATTTTCACTAGTATTACAATACATTAAAGCAATGGCATTAGACTGCATCTTTTCTCGAACAAAATGAAACTCAGTATCAACATGTTTTGTCCTTGAATGGTAAACTGGATTATTTTCCAACTTGATTGAGCTCTGGTTGTCACATTTGATTGTCGTAGCTTTCCTTTGTTCTTCTCCAACATCTTGAAGTAGTCGTCTCAACCAAACAACTTCACAAGTTGTTGCACACAATGCTTTATATTCTACCTTAGTGGATGACAAAGATACATGTGACTGCTTCTTACTTCTCCATGAAACAATCCTGGATCCAATGCCAAAGGCATAACCTATAGTAGATCTTTGATCATCCATATTTCCATCCCAGTCTGAATCTGAGTAACCTGTTAGCTCAACATCGAATGAATCAATATATTTAATACCATAATCAATTGTGCATTTGAGATACGTGAGTTCCCATTTCGCTGCATTCCAATGGATTTCTAGAGGTTTTTCAATAAACAAACTTAACACACTAACATAATATGCTATGTCAGGTATGGTTGTAGTTAGATAGTTCAAGCTTCCCACCATCTGTCTATACAATGTATCATTTACCTCCTTCGAAGCATCATCACAGTAAAGATTCGTGTTCTGCTACATTGGAACATAAGAAACTTTACACTGATCCATTTTAAACTTCTTAACTACTTCTCTGACATATTTACCTTGAGACACAAAGGTTTGACCAACATTTCTTCAAACTTCAATACCTAGGTAGTAATGTAACTCACCAAGATCTTTCATTTCAAATACCTGTGACATCTGCCTCTTAATTCCACTAATCAATTTTTTTCAATTTCCTGTAATAATTAAATCATCAGCATATAAGGAAATCCGTTGGTTAAGGTTGGTTGTCAATGATGTCAACTCTTGAAAGAAGTTGGAGAACCTAGGTTTAGGTAATGGACCCAAGTTTGTTCGATGGATAACGATATGAGTTTTGATATATTTGCAGGTAATACTATTATATATGGATAGTACATGTCATGCCATTTCTAATGGTATGTGGAACGTCACATAACTCCTCACGGTTAGAGAGTTATGGCCATGTGAAGTTGGAGAACCATAATGAGTCATCTAGAAGCCCCAAAAGGTCAAAGTAGTCAAAGTGGTTTAAGAGATTTTTATAAGGTAAATAATAAAGTGAAGTGACAAAGTCAAAGATGATTAATTAAATAATAAAGTGAGGTGACAAAGTCAAAGAGGATTATTTAAATAATAAAGTGAAGTGACAAAGTCAAGGAGGATTATTTAAATAATAAAGTAAATG
>SNQJ01S0020190.1:128397-176226 GCA_010110895.2 Picea sitchensis | reverse complement strand
AATTATGGAAAGTGGTTATAAGAAGGTTAACCCTAAAATGAGGAAAATGGGTTAAGTGTTCAAGTGGCTATTGGATACATGGACAAGTGGCAAATTGGGAAAAGTTGGACATATGTGACTATGTGGATGAAGTGGCTATGTGGGCAAAGTGACCTAGAAAATGCTTCTAAGGAAGCTACTTGGAGAGTATAAATAAGAGGCAATACTCTCTCATTTCAATCACACTTGAACATATTGAATACCTACAGGTGACTAAGGTAACCAAAGGATATCTAAGCTGAATTTCAGAGGGAAGGTGAAGTAAAGAAGGTCGAATTTCAAGGGAGGATAAATTCGTTTGATGATGCTTTCGAAGGTATGTTATTTACAGGTCATCTCACCATTTTCACAATATATTTTTTTTCTAGATTGATTCAAACCATGAAATTGATAGGGCATTGAGAAAACATATCCAATTAGTTGTGGTACTAATTTCAGCTTGTGGGTCGTTGTAGTTTTGGAGTTACACTCCATGGAAAATAAGGTTTGTGGCTAGTCCCGAAACTAGTCTAAAACATGTGTTTCGGGTAAAAACGTCATAACTTATTCATAATAGATCTAAATTAAGCAAGACTAAATGTGTTGGTTAGAGCACATTCTTTATTATTCTGTGTAAAAGTTTCATATCCACACAACAAATATTCCATGTGGGGCATGCTCTACAAGTTAGCTCTATAGAATAAGTCAGAATTCAACAAGGTATGCCATTTTTTCTATAACTCATTTTTTGAGAGGTTCCAAGTAATGAAACCTAGAGGAATTTCATAAAACACACTGAAGAACATTGTGTACTATTTTCAAGTCTTTATTCATTACAGGTACATAGTTATGATTATTTCAAGTTAGGTTTGTTGACTAATCCAAAACTAGTCATGTGAGACTAAAGGAAATTTTAATGAAAATGCTAGTCTCTTGTTGTTAAAGTTAAGGAAGGTTTGCAGGTATGTGATCATATACACTAGGTCTATTACAGAGTTAAAAATAAGATTTGGATGATGAAATGGATGAGGGCTTTTGGTTGAGGTACATGTTGGGTACATGGTTGAGACAAGTAGTTGATGAGTTGACACGTACATGAGATGTATAGTTGATGATGTTGGTAGACATTGATGAGTCATAGTTGATTATTAGTTGATACATGATTGGTACATGGTACATGGTTGGATGCACTTGTTTATGGTACAGGTTGATTACAGGTTGTTTGATATAGGTTGGTGCATGGTTGATGCACTTGTTTATGGTACAGGTTGATTATAGGTTGTTTGGTACAGATTGGTGCATGGTTGATGAACTTTTTTATGGTACAGGTTGATTACAGGTTGAGGTACAAGATGATGCATGGTTTATGCATGGTTCAGGTTTATTGGTACAGGTTTACAATGGTATATCTCACAGTGATAGTGTGACAGTGGTTCCATCATTCTACTTCTACTTCAGGGTGATTGGACGAGGCAAGTACAGGTGGTTGTAGCCACCTTCTGGTTGTAGTCATAGATCATAGGGGGTTGTAGCCTCCTTCTGGTTGTAACCAGAGAATTGGGGAGTTGGAGCTTCCCTCAGGTTGTAGCCTAAGAAACTAGGGGGTTGGAGCCTCCTTCCAGTTGCAGCTGGAAAAAAAAGAAAGTTGGTGCGTCCAATGAATGTAATTCTTCAAGACATATAAGAAAAAACATTCTATGGTTTTCTCCCACTTTGGGTTTCCACGTAAAACACTGGTGTATTGTGTATGTGTATGATTGTTCATTTGTTCATTTCTTATTTACTCTGCAATTATCGGATGATAATGCTACATTGATATAACACTTGGATTATATGGTTAAAAATGATTAAATTGCTCTATTATTGATTCAGGCCCCCTCTCAATAATCCAACAAAATCAATACAACATGCCCCTTTTCATCAAACTTGGTATACATATTTGGATTGCTTTTGCTCCTCATAAAACCCTCCTGAAGAAAGAAGAAATCTATCTTCTCATACCATGACCTAGGTGCATGTTTCATTCCATACAATGCTTTCTTTAATTTACACACTTAATGTTCCTAACCACTTTTCACAAACCCCTATGGTTGAGTGAGGTAAACCTCCTCCTTTAACTCCCCATTCAGAAAAGAAAATTTTACATCTAATTGGTGAAGCTTCCAATGGTACTTTGTAGCTAATGCAATTAACAATCTTATAGTATTTAATTTAGCTAATGGTGAAAATGTTTCTGCATAATCAATGCCCTCCTTCTATGAGTACCATTTTTCTACCAATCTGGATTTATATTTATCTATACTACATCTAATTTGAATTTAGGTTTGTATATCTATTTACATCCTATGGGATTTTTATCTTTAGGCAATTCATTCAATTCCCAAGTTTTGTTTTTCATTATAGAGTCATATTCTTCCTCCCTTGATTTTCTCCACTCTTCATGTTCATTAGCTTCATTAAAAAGCATGGGTTATATGACATGTGAAATATTACTCATCGGGGAATAATCTTTATACTTTTCAGGTGGACGAACCTGTTGTGAAGATCTCCTCAATTGGCTGGTGACTTCTTCTCTGTTTTGTGAAGATTCTTCTTCATTGTTGGATTTATCCATATCACTGGGTTCATTTTCCTGTTGATGCTTCTCGTCTTTGACCTCTTCATCTTCAATAGGTACATGCCATTCTTCATGATTGTTGTCTTCATTTTTTGCTTCTACCTGCTCATGGAAAATTACATCTCTACTTGCAAACACTTTGTGAGTAGATGGATCAAACAGTTTATATGATTTAAATTATGAATATTAACCTATAAAAATACATTTAGTAGCTTTAACATCAAGCTTCTTCATGTTCTCTTTTGGAATATGTGTAAAAGATTTACACCCGAATATCCTCAAATTATTAACTACTGGTTTAGAATCATACAAGGCTTCTTAAGGAGTTTTATGATCAAGAGACCTTATTAGACTTCTATTATTTAAATAAACAGTAGTGCTAATGGCCTCAGCCCAAAAAGAATTTGAGATATTCTTACCTTTCATCATACTTTGTGCACACTCCACGAGAGTTCTGTTTTTCCTTTCTGCAACTCTGTTCTATTGTGGAGTGTGGGGTACTGTAAATTTATGTACTATTCTATGATCTTTGCAATATTTGATGAAGTTCCCTAATATGTACTCCCCCCCTTATCTGAGCGGAGGATTTTGATGGAATTTCCTGTTTTCTTCTCCACCATGTTTTTAAATTCCTTAAAGTATTCAAAAACATCACTCTTTCTCCTAAGAAAATACACCCATGTGTACCTTGTGCAATCATCAATAAACAATAAGAAATAATACGCACCTCTTAGTGACCTTTTCTGCATTGGTCCACAAGCATCAGTGTGCACAAGTTCTAATAGATCTATTTTTCTCTTATCAAGATTAGATGGGAATTCATCTATGTGCATCTTTCCTAATACAAAACCTTCACAGGAAACATACTCATTCTTCAACATA
The DNA here is from genome assembly GCA_010110895.2 of Picea sitchensis. Classification (NCBI taxonomy): domain Eukaryota; kingdom Viridiplantae; phylum Streptophyta; class Pinopsida; order Pinales; family Pinaceae; genus Picea; species Picea sitchensis. The sequence continues at coordinate 172,709 of SNQJ01S0020190.1, read as the reverse complement.
GGGAGTCCTTCAACCATACTTTGTTTTTGTAATAACAACAAATCATGATAATTAATGTGACTATACCTTTGGTGCCAAAGAGTTTCTGTAGGAATAGTTGTAGAAGTCAATGCTTGATGATTCCTGCTGGTGACATCAAGTTTGTACAGACCTCCAACTCTGACTCCCGAGGCAACAATTCTGTAATGATCATGCAAGTCCTTCACTATACAATGTGTCTTGAAGAATTCGACCTTCAAATTCTGATCTGTAATTGTGGAAACACATTTATCAAGATTTTCTTTATCCCAGGGACATACACAACATTGCGAATGTGTCTGATAGTACCATTTGGAAGTGTTACTGGAATATCTCCATGTCCCTTGATTTGATAAGAATGATCATCTCCAAGATAAATATGGGCACCATTATGTGTTTCTTTAAAGTTTATATACCAATTCTTGTTACATGCCGTGTGAATTGAAGCTCCAGAATCAACAAACCATGCATCAAAATCATTAGTTTCAACAGACAATGCAACATTAGACACAAACAATCTGAGATCTTTTGAATCAAAATTCAGGTTTTCTTCTGCAAAATGTCCTGAATGTTTTCTATTTTTATGCCTAGCCTCATCATTTTTATTCTTATAACAATATTTGGCAAGATGCCCAGTCCTACCACAATAGAAGCAATTAGGTTCATTTATATTAGATGGCATACCTTGATATGGATTTGGAAATGACTTCCTCTGAAATGAACTTCCTCCTCTGCCTCCTTCTCCTAGTTTCCCTTTAGGGAATCTCTTTTTTGTCCATAGTGCTAAGTTTGAATTGTGAGGTTTCAAATTCATGCGCCTCTCTTCTTCTTGCAACAATATACCTATCAATTCCTCAAAGGTAGGAGCTTTCTCTCTTGCTGTAAGGCTTGTTATAAACATTTGATAGTCTTCTAGCATTCCATTTAGGGCAATTGTGACAACATCAGTGTTTGACACTTTTTCTCCTATATCTCCCAATTTATCTTTCATGTCTTTAATTCTCCCAAGAAAATTACAGACAGACTCATTTATTTTCATTTTGATACTTAGCAATTTACTCTTCAGAAAAATAATACTATTTGTATTATTAGTCTAATACAAATCTTTAAGTGCTTTCTAGGTTTCTTTAGAAGTCTTAGCATCTCTAATGTGAGGAATTATATTATCTTTCACAGACATTGTAATAATGCCTTGGATTTGTTCTCCCGCTTATACCAATCTTGGATTGTTTCCACTGTCGCACCTGTGAAATCGAGTCACGCTTCATCTCCTTTCGCAATCGTCCATACACCATAACCTTCCATCAAGGTTTGCATTTTGAGTTTCCAATTGACGAAATTCGAGACATCCAATTTATTGGCTTCATTGAGATAAGTTTCAGCAAGTGGATTCACCATATTTGCAAACTCATTTACGCAACAAATTCTTCTTCAAATTCAAAACAGTGATCCGACGCAAGAATGACAACTTTACCAGGGAAGCGATCTGGACAATCTGGACGAGCAGTGATTTGGATGAGAGAAACGATCTCCGCCAACACTTTATTCCTTAGAACATGGCCCACATAACACCTTAATTATAGACTACTAAATGTTTATTCGAGGACATAAGATTTAGGTCAGAAACCCTAAAATTCCAAAATCAGAATTAGCGGCAATGGGTCGACCATTCAACAATCCGCACCCATAAATTTCTGCCAAAAACGTTTTTATTTATCTATCCAAATACCAGTAAGCTAGCCAACAGATGTGGTGACACAATTCAGAATGGAAAAAAAAATTATGAATAAATTATTGGATGTCCAGGACGTTTAGCCACCCCAAGAAGATGTGCGAATCGCCTTGAGATGCCCCTGTGATTGGCTCCACTCTCCCTAGATCAGCGATACCAAGATGGCGAATTTGGACATCAATACAACGCCCCTTCAATACAGGTAATTGACAGCAGCCCAAGCAACCAACAACGACCTCGATTATTCCCTCGGGTTACAGTTGCAGGAGGCCCTCTCAACCTTCATGGGAACAACCCAATACGACCACCACGAAGCCACTAACACTGCATCCAATGTTGCAATTCAGGAGAGGTTTTTCCAGAGCGAGGAGAGCGAGGTAAATTCTGTGCGAGGGTTTTCTAGAAGTACAGTTGTTTGATGTAAGTTATTCCAGCGATCCCATTCCAGTGATCTAATCCACGAGCATTTTCCAACAACGATATTCCAATAATCTAACATCCAGCAGTGATATTCCAGCGATCTCAGACAGAGAAGCGATCTCCTCTGGACAAACAACGATCTCCTCTTTATCGCTGTAATTGTGGAGATAAACGATCCAACAAAATTTCATGCACCAAAAAAAATTGAGAGCTCGGATAGAGCTGCTTCTAAGGCAACAACGCCTCTCGAAGGAGAATGTAACGATTCACACCGGTGAAATTATCTTTAACGAACTGTCCTTCACTTGCTTCAGATGCAGGAACCCTAACAAGCTTTGTGAATTCCTTCACGCCTCTCCTCGTCGGACGGGTTCCTTCACGCAGCCTTCAACAGCACCTGGCTCGTCAATGATCGACTCTTCACTCAAGCGCTCTCATAGCAACTTGAAATAGGAAGAATGAAATGGAACCGACTTCTCTAAGGCGAGGCAGCACCTGGAGACCATCAGAGCAAAGCCATGTTACACATTTTATTAAATCCTTGGACCCATTATTCATTTTAGACAACTAATCTTCATTATTTCATCAAACAAATGTTTTTTTAGATTGTATATCTTGGTCTATTTAGTGTGCATATAATTTATTTTAAAACTGATTAAGTTGTTAAAAAATTATAGCATAAATAAAAGATGTATATATTTTAGGATTCTCATATATTTGTTTTCATGTAGTTCATGACACTAAAGATCGATAGCTCGCTTAACAAAAAGAAGTATCATAGCATAAATAAAAGATGTATATATTTAAAAAAAAAAAAAAAAACCTGGTTCCAACTATGCCAATGATAGCTTCAAATGTCCTAGCAGTATTAGATATACCATCATGAAGAACTCCTCCATACCGTGAGGAAATCATTTGAAGATTGACAAGAAAACAAGCTTGGTTGAATGCACTTAAAACCAACCGTAGTAGTAAGTCAAGTAGATACTGTAGATAAACTTCATATAGTATTTAGACCAAGAAGTGTCATTTCCTAAAGATGCCATCATTTCCCATGGTATGGCACTGGACCATGTAGCTTGCTTGATATTTACACCATAGAGAGTATTGAAGTACACTCACATTCAAGAGAGAACGATTAAATAAACCCGATTATGCATAGAATTGGTAGCTAGTATAACTCATGTTGGTAACTTGGAAAGAAGTAGACCAAAAGGAGGTGATCTGCTGGAGATTTGGGGTATTTGTTATGTTCTAACCTTTATGGAATTTTCATTTCCATCTAGAATATATAGAAGCTTTGCCTTATATATTTGAGAATGACTTTAAGGACTTCTAGATATTGTTGGAAGACATACTAAAAGCCAAAGGAAAGACAGAAATTCCAAAGATAATGAAAGGACCAAAGACTTATAGCCAAAGGAAAGACAGAAATTCCAAAGATAATGAAAGGACCAAAGACTTATGTCTGTGTCATTATAATGGGTGAAAAAAATAAGCCTATAACATTGGCAAGATACAATCCATCCATTGAAAGACCCATTTCTCTTGCTTATAAAAACCACCTTGATACCATGTTTTCATGCATAGCATAGGTACACCTTCTGGAATGATCATAATGAGAAGCCTTACCAAAGAATAACTTGCAACCCGTGGATTAAGAAAGGTTTCCATTGACCATAAGGTCACTCCCCATACTATCCAATGTCTTCCACCATAACAATCTATCAAAGTTCCTCTGATAATTGGAGAGATAAAATATCCCCAAAGGAAATTTGATTGGACCAGGGATCAAATCTTGAGTTGATAAGGAGTAAGGAGGTATTTGAAAATATTTGCTAGAGAACTGTAAAATTTTGATGAATTTTTTTATGTTACAACACCTAGCAAGACCATTCTTCTTCATTTCATATATGCAGAGACTTCCTTACTCACTTCTAGGTTTGATATTTATTATCCTTTTCATTTCTCCCACCTTTTCATTATCAAATTATTGTTCTCTATTGAATGAGACTCCATTACCAATAGATTAGGCCTATGATCTATGATACTTACACTCTTTATTCTAGTCTGTTGTCATTCATCATCAACTCCATTTTTCCTTCTTTTTAATTCACTTAAATATGACACATATGCTTAATTGTTAGAATTGTTTCTTAGTGACAGTAATCATCTAGGGTTTTTAAATCATATGAGAGAGCCCCCTCAGGTCCAAGGCCCATATTAGATCTAAAGTTGGTTTAAATATGTCTTGGCATGGTTTCTAGATAGTCAAAAACCTTCTCAAGTAACAACATTCTTTTTGGCATCGTTGTCAGGGATGAAGGTTCAAGATATTTTCCCCAAGGTTTTATCAAGATCAGATATGGTTCTTGAAGGTGAATGAGGATCAAACACATGTCGTGTGGTTATTCACCTGGCGACTCCATTGTGATTTCATTGGTGACTCCATTGTGTGTCAATGTCAAGTTCAATTGTTGCTAAGATAGCTGCAAGGTATGCTCCTTTTGATTTTTTATATATACATGGCTTCCCTAATCCTATGCTTAACGCAAAATATTGCGTAGACTTCCTTCCAAGATTCAGAGAAGATGATGATGATTGTCCAACACAACATTTGATACATTTTCATGAATGCATTCATCAACTAGGTATTTTTCATGAGGATGTACTCATGAAAATTTTCACGATCTTGCTGGATGGAGATGCTTGAAAATGGTACAGATATTTACCTATTGCTTGTATTTCTTCCTTGAAGGATTTCCATATAATGTTTCATTCTCATTTCAAAATGTTTTATCTAGCTGAGCTTCTCTATGAACACTGTTGCAATGAAGAATTCAAGTCAGTAATAGAGAATAAAGAAATTGATCAGGATATTAGTGAACAAGAAAGGGAATTTACTGTTGAGAATGAGTATTCATATCTTATAACCCCTTCTCTTATTCGTAGTCATAATTTCATTGAACATAAGATATTTTTGATGAAGAAGTCTAGTCATTTAAAAGTAGTCTTCATGTTCAAGCAATTGAATCCTTTTTGACTTCTTTTGTTCAAAAGGACATGCCTCATAATATAGTTCCTATAAATTCATTTTCAAATTTTTGAATTGTTATTAATGAATATATTAAATTAGAAATACTATTGTCTTACATTCATTTTAGCTAGTGTTGAGGAAAAGCAACAAAACAGTGACAAATACTTCTAGTTTCAAGGGTCTGTTCATCGTAAACAAATGCAAATTGTTTTGTCAATACAAAGGAGCATACTTGTACATCCACATGTTCAGAAATGAATAATATTGGGTCCAGGTATAATGTGTATGGTGATTTGAATGAAGGGTTTCAGATAGAGGCATTATTGTCCCTTGAATATGAAAATACAAAGTGTGTTAATAATGAACAAGAATTAGAGATTGAAGAGCATCCTTTCATCAAGAAAGTAGATAGAATGTAGAAATAGTTCATTCTTTGTGACCAAAACAAGGTAATCCTTCATAGTCTTCATGATCATATAACAAATTATTTTGAGGTCTTTGTCCACAAAAAAAATTCAACATTTGTTCATTGTGAGTATGAGTCTTAGTCTTGTGTTGAGTTGCAACTTCACATATCACAGTTTATCTTATTGGCCAAAAATTTGTTCAGAATTTGGTCATTCAATTTAATGTTTTTATGGTTCCATTGGAAGTGGCATGTTCCCTGACCAGGATGATTGGGCTGTTGATTAGAGTAGGAGATCAATATATATAAATAAGCTATCCATATGAGCATTTATCTTAGTGTCATTTTAGTTTTTAGTATATTAGTTTTGGTCCACAGTTTGAAGACAAGTTTTGATTTCAGTTTACAATTTTTGTTCAATGTATATAAAGTATGTTTCAACTAGGCAGAGTTTCATAATAGAGGAGAAAGTTCCAGAGAAGGTACATGGTTACATGTTCAGGAATTTACAGGTTACAAAAAAGGGCAGAAGGCACATGGTCTGCAATTCTTTGGTGCCTTGCAGGGAGACACAATCCCCAATTGGAGCCAAATATTGTAACATAGAAATTTTTTGCCAAATTTTTTCCAAATTTTGCAAAAGTTGTTTAAACTCGCCTATTCTTTGTCATTTAAGGATTCAAATCCTTAGTCAATAAGGTCTCTACAATTCATACTTGTCCTTTAAACTCTCTGTCAAAATTAAATACCAAAGTCTTAGTATTATCCTGCCATCTTAGACCAAGTTAAAACTTAAAATTACTATTATTATTTGAATTTGGTCTTTTAATGAAAGGCGTATTTTTAAATAATAATTTTAATTAAATCCTAAAGTTTGTAAAGTGTCATGAGTATTATTTACTATAAACTCATTACCTTTTATTTAGATGTTTTATATTTAATAATGGTTGCATTTTTCCTATACATCCATTTTAAACTTACTATTCCTTTCCTAAGCCAAAACGATTTTAAACCATGTGCTAAAAAGTTACATAAAACCCTTTTCCAAAATTAAATGTACTCAGTTGATTATTTTATTACAGAAAACATCCATTGTTCTAGGATTTCAAGATCATGGGTTGAGGTAGATCGAGTACAATCATGTCAAATCCAGTGGCCCTTATTTGATTGTGCCCCCCTAGTGAGCTTGACATTTAACGAAAAGGGGGCGCAAAACTTAACCATGGTTTGGATAGATATTACATGGAAGAAGCAGGACAGCTGTGAAACCCTCTCACTGGTTTTCAAAACCATAGAGGACACCCCCCATAATTGTTCTGGCTGGTCGATTTAGAGGACACGTGTATAATTGATTGGACTAGGTTACCAATGTTGAATTTACGACTCTCTTGGTGTTATCCACGATATTGTAACTCTGGCCAAGGGTATTGGAAATGGCCTTCCTCTTGGAGCTATTGTAAATATTAAGACAACGATCTCACTGTGTTACTTTTGGTGGAAAGACAGTCTGCACTGTTGGTGGCTATGTCATGCTAATAGTTTTAGATAAATAAAAACCATCCCTATTTCTATAAAGAAGGCACTAAGCTCTCTCTTTGTGGCCATGTTCATGTTCAAGCATTTTCAATTATAGTTATGGCAACAACAACAAAGGATGGATGGAATTAGTGTTGTCTCTTACACAGATAGCAGTGAAGCGCTCTTGGATGAAGCCATGTAGTTTGATGAACGCTTGAAAAGTCAGATCATCATGAAGAGTTGTTAGTGCAAGATGAGCAATGATTAACATTTTCAAACAATGAGGAAAGTATAATTTTACTGATGTTCAAGCTTTATCGCTATAGCAAAAAGCCTCCAGGAGTATTGACACCGTGTTGAATTGGCAACATATGTCCATTTTGTTTATTTGTAATTACATCTAGTATTGAGTTCTACTCCCTAGGAGGAGATTCGAAGGTGTTGAAAGAATAAATAGCAACAAATGACAACAATGTTTTTCGCTCGCCCTCCAGGTTTTCTTCAATTATCTGAGATACACAGCATCCGTTCAATAAGTTATGGATTGGTAAGGCCAACACTTGGTGGACATATGACTCTAAGAGATCTAGCTGGGAGATGCATCGATATTCGAGGATTTATTTTATAATGGATAGAAAATAACTCGAGTCTTATAGGATTTCCTATCCTATATCTCAAGTGATTCCTTTGTCATTGATAGGTTTAACCAAGCAACGATTACCTTTTTCGTTTGTTGATAACAATGCAGGTGCAACTGTCACTAGAACCTTATTTTAAGGATGAAATAAAACCAATAAAAAATATATTTGAAGATAAAATATGCTCAAATATGTGAACGGAAATTAACTCTAGCCGGTTGCAAATAAATTACAAAGAAATAAATGCATCACAACATATTCCTATTTTTAGAAAAGTGGGACAGATGGCTATCTAAAGAATCAAATATTTCAAATATCCTTATCTTTATTTTTAGAAATCAGTTCCAGATTTAAAAAAATCATGCTAGGATCTCAATATTATAAAAGGGGTAGTTGAATATTTTCAAAGGGGAGAGTAGGTTAGGGAAGATTTTGGAAGAGAGACTATGTTCTCTGTTTTGGAAGTCCATCGGGTTGTTGTAAATTTTCTTGGATCAGAAAATCAATATATGGATTCACAATTCATTTCAATTAGAACCATGTTTTCTTCATATTTTTTGTGTTAAGCTTCTCATGTTTACATCTATGTTTCTTTTTCCTTATTTGAATGAAAATGAAAACAACAATTTTGTACAACCACCACTGTTGTTAATTAATTAAGATGATTTCATATGTCTGTTGTTGAATTTAATGTCAGGTACTCAATTCATTCATTTGATATTCTATTGGATTCATTTAGTTATTCCTAGGAAAACCATTCTTCTTCATTTCAAATTTGCAGAGACATCCTTACTCATTGCTAGGTCTGAGATTTATTGTCCTTCTAATTTTTTCCACCTTTTCATGATCAGCTTATTGTGCTCCGTTGAATGAGACTCCATGCCCAATAGATTAGGCCTATGATATGTGAGGCTTACACCCTTTATTCAAGTCTGTTGTCATTCATCTTCAACTTTGTTTTTCCTTCTTTTCAATTCACTTAAATATGGAACATGTGCTTAATTGTTAGAACTGCTTCTTAGTGACATTAATTAGCTAGTATTCTTAAATCATATAAGAGAGGCCCCTCATGTCCAAGGGATAGATTGTATCTAAATTTGGTTTAAATATGTATTGGCATGGTTTCTAGACAACCGTAAATATTCTCAAGTTACAACAAACACAATCTCACATTTCATTGTCAAGGTTGTGAGATAAGGAAGAAAGGCTCCAGAAGACTTTTGGAAAATGCATATAGAACCTCAAATGATGTACATATCCTCGATGAGATCAAGAGAGAAATTTCTTATATGGGACAAATAAATAAAAGTTGGTTATGGCATAGAACAATGAGCCATATGAACTTTGATAATATAGTAAAAATTAGCACTAAACAAGTAATGAGAGACATGCCAAAGATTTTTAAACCTTCAAACACTCTTTGCAAGCAATGTCAGCATGGAAAACAGAAAAGAGAAAGATTCAAATCAAATGAGTACTCAACAACGAATCCATTGGAACTCATAGATCTTTGTGATACTACAAGAACTGAAAGGCTACAAGGTGAAAATTACTTCATGTTTCTCATTGATGATTACTCTAGAAGGATAGGGTTACGTTTCTAAAAGAAAAATATGAAGTATTTGAGAATTCAAATAATTCAAATCCTTGGTCAAAAATAAAACTGATTTGAAAATAAAATTCTTGAGATCGGGCAGAGGATGTGAGTTTTATCTCAAATGAGTTTTGTGAGCTTCATGGAATAAAGAGACATTTTTCAGCTACAAGGACTCCATAGTAGAATGGAGTGGTAGAAAGGAAGAATCAAATAGTACAAGAGATCACTAGAATAATGTTAAATGAAGCTAAGCTATCAGCCAGGTTTTAGAGAGAAGCGATCAACACTGCAATCTACATTCTGAATAGAGGGAAAACCAGAGTCAATAACAACAAAACACCTTATGAATTATGGAAGGGTAGAGCAACAACAGTTAAATACTTCATTTTTTTTAAAACAAGTGCTACATAAAAAGAGATAATGAGGACTTAGACAAATTTGAATCCAGATATGATGAAGGTACATTTCTTGGTTATTCATCAAGAAGAAAGGCTTATCGATGTTACAATAAAACATTGGGAAAAATTGTAGAGAGTGCCACTGTGAAAGTGGATGAAGCATGGCATCGGAAGGTGAAATCACATGTTCAAATTGAGGAGCCAAGTTGTGAATAAGAAGAAGAAGAAGAAATAGAATGCCAAAATACAAAGACACCATCTAGATTTGTCCAAAAGAATCATTCAAAAAATCAAATTCTTGGTGATAAAGATATGGGAGTGCATACTAGAAGAAGATTAGCAAGTGGGCCAGAACATGCAAAATTCTCTTTGTTATATAAAATAATTCCTAAGAACTTTATAGAAGCTAGAAAATATAAGCATTGGATCGATGCCATGAAAGAAGAGTTGAATCAAATTGAGAAGAATGAGACATGGGAACTTGTTCCAAGACCAAAAGATAAAAATGTGATTGGCACCAAGTGGGTTTTTAGGAACAAGTTGAATGAATATGGAAAATTAATAACAAATAAAGCAAGATTGGTTTGTAAAGGCTATGCTCAAGTTCAAGGTATTGGTTTTGAAGAAAAAAATTCCATGATTGCAAGACTAGAAGCTATCATATTTTTTTTTGCATTTGCATGTTTCAAGAAATTCAAAGTCTATCAAATGGATGTCATGTCTGCCTTTCTCAATAGAAATTTAGAGGAATAAGCATACATTGAAAATCTAGAAGGATTCTTATTATTAGAAAAAAAGGATCATGTATGCAGATTGAAGAAAGCACTTTATGGGATAAAAAAATCTCCCAGAGCCTGGTACTCAATACTTGATAGATATCTATACCAACAAGTCTTCAAAGAATTACTAACAGTAATCTCTACATCAAGAGAGTAAGAGGAAATTGGTTGATTGTTGTGGTTTATGTAGATGACATCATTTTTGGAGGGAGCGTGAAAAAATGTGCCAAGAATTTGCAATAGAAATGCAAAAGGAATTTGAGATGTCTATGCTTGGTGAATTATCATTCTTTCTTGGTTTACAGATTTCTCAATTCGACAAAGGCATATTCTTTTCACAAACCAAGTATATCAAGAAAATGTTGAAGAATTCCAAAATGGAAGATTGTGCATCAATCAACACACCCATGGTCACAAGTTGTAAATTGAGCAAAGATGATGAATCTTCGGAAGTAAATCAAACATTGTGAAGGTCAATGATTGGTAGCCTACTATATGTGATAGCATCAAGGCCGAAAATTATGCAAGCATTAGAATTAGTTGCACAATTTCGATATGCACTAAAAAAAACTCATGTACAAGCAGTGAAAAGAATATTCAAATATCTAAATGGCACCTTGGACTTCAGCTTGTGGTACTCAAGAGGTGAATATTTTACTCTAAAAACATATACGAATGTGGATTGGGTAGTAATTGTTGATGATAGAAAAAGTACAAGTGGAGGAGCATTATTTATGGGCAACAATATAGTGCTTTGGTTGAGAAAGAAACAACCTTTAGTTTCTCTATCCACAATAGAGGCCAAGTGTATAGCAGCAACATCAAGTTGCACAAAAGTTCTTTGGATGAAGAATGCATTGAGATATATTAAGGTGGAATATGATCATCCAATATCAATAATTTGTGACAACATAACTGCAATAAATATTTCAAAGAATCATGTTATTAACTAAAAAACAAAGCATATTCCAATCAAGTATCACTTATTAAGAGAACAAGTAGCAGAACATAATGTCAAGTTGGAATATATTGTCACTAAAGAATAGATTGTGGATATTTTCACAAAACCTCTTCCCAATGAGACATTTGAATATCTTAGACAAAAATTGGGATTATTAATTTCCATTTCATCACTAAGTGGTTAGGGGGATGCACAAGCTTAGGGGGAGAATTCCTTTTCCATTGACGTCAAAGGGGGATAGTTTCAGATAGGGGGGGAATTATTTATGTGCCTAGTGGACTATGTGTTTCATTGCAATATTTTCATCAATGAAAAATGGGGAGATTGTTGGAATTGTTATCATTGATGTCAAAGGATTAATGTTGTCATTAATTTCATATTACAGATTTAGAAATACACACAAAATTGCAAAGATTGATTTATATATAGGTTTACCAGTATATTGAAAAAGGGGTGCATGTGAAAAAATAAAAATTGAAATGGGTTTTAAACCCATGGGTTTGGAAGCCATGGTATTTTCCCATGGTATTGGGAAAAATGGAATAAAAAAGGGAATTAATTATTTAATTAACAGGTGTCGTGTATTTTTGAATTAAAATGTCCCTTCAGGAAGGGTTATGATAAAGTATAAAAAGAGAAAGTATTGAGATAAAGTGTTTGGGTGATGTTAGTCCTCAATATGTTCTCAATTTTTAAGGAAAGATTCTAAGGATCCTTTGAGCCAAAACTTAGAAAAGGGTTTTAAGGATACCTTGATTTATCAAGGGTGATATGCATAATTGTTCAATCCTCATAGCTCTTTAAACATTCCAGATAGGACGATTAGTCATGCCTTCAACTAATAGGGGAATTTTCTCCTCTATGTATTAGAATTACTAGGGTAAAAAGGATGAATGATTGTGTGGAGGGAAGGTGTGCTTGCGAGGTATCTAATTCAGACAATTCTTACAAGGCTTTAAGTGAAGACTAACTTGCTGAGCATTCAAGAATTTAGTAGTTATAACAATTTATACATTCTAATTTGAATTACATTCATTCAAGCAACTTATTGCTTAATACCTCCACACAACAAAGACTCTGCACTAATATGAATATTTCAAACAATAAATGAAACAATATTGGTTAGGAAACTAAAATCAACTTCATCCATTAATACATCCACACATATTTATAATAAATATGGAGCCAAAATGTTGCTAAGAGATTTTATTAATAAAGTTCAAAATATAATACAGAGATGGAAAGTATGGAACTAATACAACATAGAAGAAAAATATTGGAGTTACAGACTAATGCAACAAAAAACAATTGAATCCCTACACGCCTCATGTCTGCCCTTTCATAATATATATTTGTGTTGGAGATGGAATGATCTCTATACTTTGAGGTTCAGACACTCATCCTCTCTCTATCTACTGACAATGAGATAATGAGCCTAATGACTTATTTATAGCTTTTCCTTTATACGGAAAAGATTTATTCTCTATTATGATTTTATTTATCTTGCTTTAATGTCTTGGAAAAGCTTTATTTGCTATTATGATTATTTAATGTGGGTCATAATGAAGGCCCATGTATTATGAATAAATTAATATCCTTTATTACTGATGGGTCTATATTATATAGTACTTCTTATTACATGTCTTCCTAATATTAAAGTGAACATTTTGGGTCATCTTAGAACCTCATAAAATCACTCAATTTCTATGAGACTTCATTTACTTTTGAAATGTATATAATTTTTTTTTACAATAAACCAATATAAATTTCCAACAAGAAATACCTAATTAAAAAATGTGATACATGTAAATATTGTACTAAACATTTCACATCGCTTTTTTCCATGGGGAAATCGCTCACTTGGGCATGTGATACCATCTATGGTATCTCAGGAACCACTTTGTTGCGTGTCGACTTAGCGCTTAATTGGGCAACAAAGTGGATTACATAGGGACGCCTTTGCTTCCACCTAGACATCTACGTGGCCAAATACATGAGAAGACACATGTGCATAGTCATGTTGATCCATGAAATCACTTAGAGGTGATCGATGTTGACTGAGAGACACATGGCCCAACCAGATGCCATCTAGCTTTGATAAAGGCACAACCTAGACGACCACCTGGACCAATCCTTACCTACCATGTGTTTGTTGTACCTTTATGATATCATCTAAATTTTCATGCATTCCTCTGATTTTGAATAAATATCCAATGTGAAGGTGCCACATCTCCTCATATCATTCAAATAGGGATAAGGCCCAATTTTAACAGATTTTGTTGCATGTGAAGGCTTTAAAAAGGGTCAGAGTATCATTTGATATGATAAATCAGTCTTATCTATGGTAATAATTGATAATCATCTCATTCTCAGATACAGATGTAGTGTATTGAGATCATTATCCATGTATCGCGTGTTTCAATATCTGATCTCGAGTATAATGATCATATTTAACAAATCATTGGTTCTGTTAGTAAGATCTCCCGCAACACATTGGAACTCTATAAGAGTGAGCCACAGGGAAAGTTACAACCATCTGCAAGCACCTTCTCCTTACTAAATTCATTGTTCTGATATACTCTTAGATGGATGGTGATCTTCCTGAAGGGATTTCTTCCTCGGGTAAACCCTATTGGACATCTTGTTTTCAGATGTGCTGGAAATTATACCTTTTTTCACAAAGGGAAGGAAGGTTGCTTCTTGTTCTTGTTGGTTCAGACATAGTAGCATCAGGGCACTATGAAGTTCATCTTAAGGCATAACTGCATTTTCTAGCTAGCATTCGGTTGAAACAGACAACAAAGGAACTAGAGGCAGGATTGATATTTCACCACATCGTGAGGTTACTGTAGCTAAGAGGAAATGGATAGCCATTCTTCCAGCCACTTGAAAAAAATCAATTTTGCAGAAGAAAGAACCAAGCCCAACAGTTCATATGGAAGGATCTAGTCTGAACTAACTTATTTGGGTAAAAAATTTCAATCAAAGGACCTTTTACTCATACTTACCATTGTAAAATTTGCATGTTTCATTACATTGGGAATTTCTACTAGAAAGATAAGTAATATCAAGAAGTTGTTAAGCAGTTTAAAGAAACAAGAAGTGGTTTTCGTATGAAGGAAAAGCTATAAATAATCCATTAGGCTCATTATCTCATTATTAGCGAACATAGAGAAAAAGAGTGTCTGGACCTCGAAGTATAGAGATCATTCTAGCTCCAATAGAAAGACATATCATGAAAGGGCATCCATGAGGATTATAGGGATTGAATTATTTTCTGTTGCATTAGTCTATAAATCCCATATTTTTCTTCTCCACTGTATCAGTTTCATCCTTTCCATCTTTTCACTATATTATGAAATTTATTATTAAAATCTCTCAGCAACATTTTGGCTCCATATGTGTTGTAACTATGTTTGGATGCATTAATGGATGAGGTTGAATTCAGTTTCCTGACCAATATTGTTTCATTTATTATTTGAAATATTCTTATTAATGTAGAGTCTCTGTTATGTGGATGTATCAAGCAATAAGCTGTCTGAATGAATGAAATTCAAATCAGAATGCTACTAAATTATTGAATTCTCAACACGTTCTTCTTCACCTAAATCCTTGTAAGAATTGTCTAAATTAGATACCTCACAAACACACCTTCCCTCCAAAAAATCATTTGTCCTTTTTACCCTAGTAATTCTAATACATAGAGGAGAAATGTCCTCTATTAGCTGAAGGCATGCCTAATCGTCATGTATGGAATGTTTAAAGAACTGTGATGATTGAAAAATTATGCATATCTCCCTTGATAAAGCAAGGTATCCTTAAAACCCTTTTCTAATTGTTGGCTCAAAGGATCCCTGGTGTCATTCCTTAATAACCAAGAACATCTCGAGGACTAACATCTTTAAATAGTATTATTTCCGAGGATTGAATTGTGAAGTTATTTTTCCCTGGGAGATGACAAAGATCAACTTTGATTCTTGATGGTGAACAAGAATTATACACAAGCTTGTTTACTTCTCACCTAGAGACTCCATAGAGGAAAATATGGCATCAACAAGGAATAATACTAGAGTGAATCCTGATCCTACAAGTATTCTGAAATTATTAGATCTTGAAAAACTAATCGCTTGGAGAAACATCAGAGAAAGACTTCAAAGTAGAGTTAATCCTAATATTGAAATTTTTCCTTCTACTAGTCATGAAATAGATCATTTCAATAGGATATTAGGTACACCTCATGAGGCTCATTCTACTATACAATTTCCTAGTCAACCCTTAAGTGATTTCCAAAATTCCCCTTTAGGTTTTTATCATTCATCCAACAATTTATATAAGCTTTTATTGAAAAATCCCATACATCCCCTATCTACAGAAACAAGTAACCTAATCCTCAAGCATCTAATGGTTGAGCAAGGATGAGTGAATAGGAATCCATCACCACCTATTAATACTTGGGTGGAAGCTAGGTATGTCCCTTTGAATCTTCCCTAAGACACTCACAACTTACCAGAAAATTATCTTAAGTTTCTACCAAAATATAACGAGGAGAAGTAGATAATTATTGAAGAGCACATGGCTACTTTCCAAGACTTGAAAAACAACCTATTCATTAAGCATGATGATGTTTTTATGAGACTTTTTGTTCGAACTCTTGAAGAATATGTTAGAAAATCGTTCAGAGGGTTACCTCATGCCTGCATTAATACCTGGCAGTTTCTTGAAACCACTTTCATGAGGCAATGGGGAGAGAATAGATACCACCTTTACTATGTCACAGAGTTTTGGTCTTTAAAGAAGAAAGTTATATAGTTTGTAGTTGATTTTAACAAGAGATTCAATAAAATTTACAAGAAGATTCATGTAGATATTAATCCATCCCAAGCAGTTGCAAAGGTGACCTATGCTAGATCTTTTGAGGTTGATTTTTCCATAATGCTAAGAGAAAGAAGGCTTGCAACCTTCTTAATCATGAAAGATGATGCTATTGATATTGAAGGAAACATAAAATCTTTAGCTAAAATTAAAGTAAAAACATATCAGACTGATAGATATAAGAAGAAATTAAAAGAAGAAGTTGGTACCTCAGGTGCTAGTAAAAATTCATAGGAAGCTAAGATTGAGGAGATGTCTATACTCATTAGGAATCTATCCAATAAATTGTCTAGACTAGAAACTGAAGGGATTTCTCCAAATAAACCTCCTAATGAAGAAGGCCCTAGAAATCCTAATCAGCTTAGGAGACCTTTTAACACACAATTGTTTATAAGATATAAGAGGAATTAAGAGCAGCCCCTTAGACCTCCAATAAAGAATAATAATGAAAACAATGTTGTGGAATATCTAGGAGGTGAGGAGTTCATATATTTCTAGGAATAGATGCATTTGATTCAAGATAGTCGAGAAGATATGAATCTTACACAACATTATTATGAGTGATATTTAAATGTCAAACCTCATAATGTATACCAAGATGGAAATTATGGAGGATTATCACTCTCCCAATATATATTATTCTCTAATGCACTACAAGCTGAGATACACAAGAAATATGACCTTAGGCCTAGCCTTGTGGGGTCAAAAAATGATAATCATCTTCCATCTAAGAAATTTCCAACAACTTAACCTAAGGAAAAAGAAAAAGAAATAGTCATCATTGCACAAAAGATAGATTCCCCTAGTCAAGCTAAGGGAAGAACTTATCATAGAAATGTTGAGAAAGCTAGTCAGCCTTTTAACATAGAGAATAAATTAGGAAAAATCAAGATATCTATGCCATTAGTATAGCTGGTTAAGAACCCTTCCTATAAAAAAAAAATTGAGATGGTTATGCATGGATCCAATCTTAGAAACCAACCTAAAACTTTGAATATACATGATGAATTTGCAACTATTAATTTTGGACTACACATAGATAGCAAATAAGACTTAGTTGCACCTTTTTTTGTAACTTTAAACATTCATGAAAAACTATTTCATAACTGCATGTAAGATTTTGGATCCTCCCATAACCTTATGCCTAAATCATTCATTGAACATATGGGACTTGAGATAACTAGACCTTATCATGATTTATACTCTTTTGACTCAAGAAAGGTTAAATGTGAGGGTATGATCAAGGATTTGGTAGTTACATTAGCAAAACTCCCTATCAATAGTATCATGATGGATGTGGTTGTCGCCGATGTACCTGAAAACTATGGGATGTTACTGTCTATATCATGAGAAGGAACGTTGGGAGGAACTATGCAAATTGATATGACATATTCCATTGTACAAGTTTTTGGGGGTGAGCAGAGGATATTTTGTAGAGAAACCAAGTTTGCATATGTGGTAAGAGACTAAAACAATCCAGTAAATAATCCCATCTATGCTACTAAATATAATTTGGGATACTAAAACTTGTCCATAAATGAAGTTGATGAAGAATCCCCCAGACCAAAAAGTGTACTTTCTATTGATGAGTTGAAACTTGATGGAGTGTGGAAGTTACCATTTTATGGAGCTAATTAAAAAGAAGGTTCTGGAGCAGGGATAGTGATGATATATCCAACAAATGAGAAAATTATGTTATCTTATAAATTGGAGTTTTAAGCTACTAATAATGTGGCTGAATATGAGGCTTTGGTATTGGGATTGGAGGTTTCTAGGAAAATGAAGATAACCCACTTGGAAATGTTTGGAGACTCTGAGCTAGTGGTGCAGCAGGTAAGAATTATTTATCAAAAAAACACCCTAGGATGAACGCCTATAGGAATTTGATTTGGGACCTAATTGAAAACTTATTTCTAGCATTTAATATTACTGGTGTCCCTAGAGTTTTGAATCAAAAAGAAGATTCACGAGCTATAGTTGCTAGTACTTCAAAAAAACCAATAATTCTTCAAATAATGTAAGAAGTGGAAATGAGGTAAAAGCATTCTATCCCAAACAATGTGAAGCATTGGTGGGTTTTTGAAGATGATTTGCAGTTGAGAATATTTTTGGAACTGATGGATGAATTTTCGTCGAATCATATCGAAAACAAAGAGGATATAGAAGAGGGTTAGGAAGCTAGAGTGTGATGCTCAAACTAATACTCACTTCAACCACCACATTACATCCCATAAAGTGATATAATTGAAAAATAATATCATTCCTTAAGGCTTAGTTCCTTTAGAACAACTCTTTGATAAGAATGTTGTACCTATTAATCCTACTTTCCTACCAAAGGATGAAAACATAGAGGATTTTAATTTGGGGACTATTTAAGAGCCTAAATGCATTAAATTGTCCAAAGATTTGTCACCTAAACTCAAGAAAAAATATGTGGACCTGTTTAAGGAATATGTGGATGTTTTTTTTTGGAAGTATGAGGATTTAAAGACATATGATACATATATTATTCAACAGAGAATACATTTAAATCCAGGGGAAATTCCTTTTAGGAAGAATTTGAGAAAAGTAAACCCCATTTTGTTTCCCATTATAGAAAAGGAAGTCATAAAACTTATGGATGCAAAGATCATAATTCCTTTGAGAAATTTTGAATGGGTAGCTAATTTGTTCCCTATGAGAAATAGAAATGGAGAGATCAGACTTTGTGTTGACTTTAGAAATATGAATAAGTTTTCTTTGAAAGACAATTACCCTTCACCCAAGATGGATCATATACTTCAAAAGGTAGTTGGGGCCTCTAGAATACCGATGATGGATGGCTTCTCTGGTTATAATCAAGTAGCTATGTACTTGGATGACATAGATAATATTGCTTTTACCACTCCTTGGGGAACATTTATGTATGACAATATGTCATTTCGCCTCATAAATGTAGGGGCCACATTTCAAAGAGCAATGGATATAACTTTTGTTGGAGAAAAGGACCAGTTCATTGTAATATATCTTGATGACATGAAAATATTTTCAAAATATGATCAATATCATATTAAACATTTGAGACATACCTCCACTAAATGTAGAAGTTTGGGTTATCTTTAAATCAGAAGATTTTTTTTTTTTCCATGGAGGGAAAATTGCTAGGCCATATAGTATCTAAGGATGGGGTTAGGGTTGATCCTGAAAGAGTGGAGGCCATTAGAAAAATTAGTCTACCGATAAATAAGAAATAAGTGCAATATTTTTTAGGAAATATAAATTTCCTTAGAATATTTATACCCAAATTTGTTGAAATAATGAAAAATATTATTGATATGTTGAGAAAAGATGGGGAAATAAAGTGGAATATTGAGTCTAAGGGTTCATTTGAAGAAATTAAAATTGATCTAGGAAAATCCCCATTATTAGTTAGCCTGGATTATGATAATCCCTTTCTAATATTCTCTTTTTCCTCAGAGAACACCATAGAATTTGTCTTATTACAGAATAATGATGATGGTCATGAGAAACGTATTGTTTTTTTTAGCAAGGGATTGAGAGATGTTGAATTGAAATATAGTATCATGGAGAAACAAGAATATGATTTGTTTAAATCCTTAAATCATTTCATGGATTATATTATGAATTCTAAGATCATATCCTATATCCCAATTGTTGTTGTTAAAGACATTCTTTTTCATCCTGACAATGAGGGGAGAAGAGGTAAGTGGATAGCTAAGATACATGAATATGATCTGTAAATTAATCCTACAAAATTGGTAAGAGTCCTATTGCAAGGTACTGAGAATGAATATGATATCTCAAGCATTGACGACAACTAAGCCACAACTTGGAGATATGTAACATCCTTTGCTCCATGTAGACCTGTAACGGCCCCTCCGTTACGACAACAAACAATGATGTATAAGGCATTTTTTTTTATGCATTAGAAAATTAAAATAGTCATGACATAATTAATAACATCACAAGCTACCATCATCATAATTTAATAACGACACATTCAATGCATTAGCATAATTAACAACGACGCATAATCAACGCATAAACATAAAGAGCGACACAATTCAACACAACACGATCAACTGAAGAAAGTAAAATAAATGATCAACCAAGTCACTGAGTAATAAAGAAATACCCACCCTACCTACCCTGCAAGGTTAGGACCTCCAGGACACATAAGCAATGCTCAAGCCCAAGATTCATCTGATTGATTTTGACCACTTAAGGTCTTAGGGCCGGCAACTATTCTGAAAAACAAGGAGGTATCTATGCCCCCCTCAATCAATCACAACCCATGAATCTAGACTAGATTATCAGTCATACATCAACATAATTTCATAGCGCAAGAGAATATAATTACTTAATCAATCATACATCACACTAATTCCAAGGCGCAAGAGTAATCATCAATTTTATTCCATGGTGAAAAAGAGATCTAATCACATAACCAATCATACATCACATCAATTCCAAGGGGCAAGAGTAAAAACCAATTTAATTCATGGCGCAAAAGAAATCTAATCACATAACCAATCATACCTCACATTAATTCCAAGGTGCAAGAGTAACAATCAATTTATTTCATGGCGCAAAAGAAATCTAAGTACTCAATCAATCATACATCAATATTATTCATGGCGCAAGAGAATCTATCTACTCAATCAAACAAACATCAACATCATTTTAATGGTGCAAGAGGATCTATTTACTCAATTTTATTTCCACAAGATAAGGTGATATATCACAATTTTATGTGATACTTGTGTATCTAAGCAAAAACGCGTACATGAAAATCCTTTTCTATGTTACTCGAAGTTGCACCACTGGTGCAACTCCTTATGAATACTAAATGTGCAAGCTGCATTAGGTATTCTATTACGATTAAGGTTTAATCAATAAAAAAAAATGTTAAAATAAATCACTAATAAAGGAAGATTAGAATGGAATGTCTATTCTATTAAATTCATTGTTACATCATATTTAAAGAATACGAACCTGAACGATGATAATATTATCATTTCCATGTACTAATCTCATTTCAAGTAATATGTGTTAGGTAGTACATTTAGGAACACCAAGTAAGTTATTAACGAAATTCAAACACTACAATAAGTAACTCTCATTCACAAGTTTTTCTAATGAAATCCCTGCTATAGTGTTAAAGAATTAAAACCCCTTTTTCCACAAGATCAATCAATGACCTTCTCTTTTATGACTGACATTGGCCTTAGTAAATTAAGATAAACATAAATTACATTGCTCCAATAAGGCTTTAACATTTTCTGGAGTAATTTAAGGTAAAAGATTACTAAAAAAAAAATTGTGTGTTCAAGGCGAGGTAAAAATTTGTATCCTTCCAAAAATAATTCAAACCTGTCAACTTTAGTCATTTTAAAGGAACCAGAGGATAATTTAAGGAATTAGAGGCGAAAGACGATCGCGTCCTCGCCAAGTGATGGTTCAGAATCAATCATCAATTAGCACTTATTACCCCTGATATTTTATGGGTGGACTTGGACTCCCACTGGATGTCCAGATCCATTTTCACTCAGTTAATCTTAAAAATCAGGACCAACGCCGGGACATTCACGTCTTCGACTGTGAAATCCTTGAGTATAAATCGAACGCGATGATGCTCTAACTGTTTGGTAAAAAGACAAGCGGGAGCGGTACAAAACTGACGGGAGTCCAACCCTTCTAACGGGAGTCCAACCCTTCTACTCGCGCAAATTACAGTGAGGAGGTAATATGTATATGCGTATATTTTTAACCAAAGGCAAGGTCGAAAAAGAGAGATAAACTACGATATAAGCTCCCGAAACTATCCTAGTCACAACACGACGTGGGATTAAAATAACTGTCAGTTCGAACCTCGGATCTTGCGACCTGTCCAAGGAACGACCGACGTTACCAGAACCAACAACTTCAACCCTAACAAAAATTCTGGCATGGCTCTTAACATAGATGGGATCCTATAATGCCAGGTACCAATTCACTCAATTCGTAGGATTGCATAGGACTGGTGGCTCCCAACCTCTCGTCGAGACACCACGGACACCAAGGATCTTGGCTCGAAAATTAGAAGGGATCTTTTGTCCCGAATTCACAACCACACAGTGCATGGAATGCTCATATGCGGGACAACCGAGGTAGAAATCGATCCAGAAGACCCAACTCTTAAAATGGGGGGGCAAGAAATTCACCAGGGAGATCGAAGTGATGCCGAAAGGCGAAACTCTCCTGGATGGGAAGGGTAATAGTGTCGCTTCTCAGCTAAGCGCAGACTTCTTAAGGATAGATCCAAAATTAAAATTTAAGAAGAGTTTGGGTTAGATCCAAACTTCTTAAGGCCAATCGCAGGTAATCAAAGAGCCCTTCGGAGAGTGAGAAGGAAATTGAAGATTGGTCGACCAAAAGATGAAATTTGGTACGACAAGGGCTGAGGAAATAACTTGCAGAGATCTAACATAAAAAGAAATTTATTCAACCAACCCACTCGCGCACAGTGTCTCAACAAAATATGCAAACCTCTGAGTTGAATCTAAGGACTACGACCAGGGAAGGTTGACGTCTAGCAATCACAGTTTGCATTTAGAATAGAAGAACGCCCCAATGAAAACTTAGTATCAGTGAACAGTAAAGTGACATTCCAGCAGAAGATCCAAACAAAAATTTCAACTATATGGAAGATCGACTCAGGTTTCAACAATTGATCATGAACACGAGGCAACATCATTCATTCTATATTATATTGCGTCAACCGACGTTAAATAGAAATGCAACATTGTAATTCATCATCATATATATGCGTAGACATAAAACATATCACCATCCATATTTTCTTCATTACAAGCATTCAAATTTTACAACTGTAGAATTTATTACAATAAATAACTAGCAACAAAAACACTGTAACCGATCATTGTAACCGAGGAGTGGTAGAGGAGGTTCTTTAACAATGGCACTCCGTCTGAAATCTCGCTTGTTAATCTCTGAGACTTCACCGGTACCTCCCAGCCAATGCTAGGGGTACTCTTCTTCCCCCTTAGCCCCTCGAGCCGCAAAGGGATTATGCACACAACCATAAATACTCTAGCTCCTAGCTTGTCTCGTAAGGTAGAGCCACCACTCTCTCTCAAGACGTGTATCCCAACTCCCACAAGTAAAACAAGTCAAAAATTATGCAACATAAATTTACCTATAACCAGTTTGTTTATTTTCCCCTCTTTTCCAATTACTTTATAGGAGTTTCTTTAATGACACCCCCCACTTGCACAATTAATTCACGTTTTAATTAAATAATTTAAAATTATTCCCCCCATACACTTGTCACCATTTCCCCAAGTTGCATAAGTAAATTCCTCAATTTATTTTAATTAAAATCAATTTCTCTCACCTTTCCTAAAAACGCTCGTTAAATCACTCCTAGGTGTCTCTTTATTCCCCTTATTCCCAATTAATGACTGACACCTTACTAAATCTGAGTTGAGTTAAAACATGATTCTTCTCTAGTTAAACTAGTGTTAACTAGACTCTAGATTCCTTTCTATGCATACACATTCTCTCATCTTTGTTTCTTTCTTATTTTAAAAACTCTATTTTAATATTTTCTTACACATATGTGCCTTAAATCAAATCTTTAGGATTATGTCATTTTACTTAATTCTTGAATTTGTTCACCTCATTCCCCTTTTGATTTAGTTAATAATTTAGTTTTAGTCTTCTCACCTAACTTAGACTCAGGCTTAATTTTTGAATAGGCTTAAACTTTCACTTGGGATTTACAATTAATAATTTCAATCCTTAGTTAATTAATTAAATCTAACAATACTTAAAGATTTTACAAGGTTTGATTATTCGCTCAAGGTTTTCTAGGCCACCTAGATTCATTGACTCAAGTTTTATTTTTGCGACATGCCCTTCAAGACGCACTCCGTGCTCCAAGAGTGCCACTCGCCCTTGACTGGTTTTGGTAGTTTTCCAACCCCTGGAGTCAACACTTCATTCATGCGACCTTGTGAGATACTAAGGGCTTCTAATTAATAATGACCTTGCCTTATTAAGCACCCCTTAGAAATCTTCGTGAGTGACTGTCTCGGTCTTCCCTCAGGACATTGTGGACCTCTTGAACTAGGTAATCATTAACCTACAATTCGAGCCACATAGAGAGTGCTAGTGGGATGTGACAGGGAATCTGTCACACCTCTCCCTCAATATATGGTCTATGTTCATGGCCCCTTTACTCCTTATGAGAGTCAGATTAGAAATCAATCCTCAGCCTGCATCCATCAACGAAACATTGTCAATGATCTATATACAAATTCATACTATAATCGATCATATGTCACATATGCATAAATGAAATACTCAAACCAATACAATCCACTCCGTGACTCAATCCGGAGTCCTAGGAGGTCCATTGTTGCCATCGACATCCACACTCTGTCAATGTCCTGCACACTCAGGGAAAACTCGTCAATAGCATCTGTCAATATGCATATATAAATAACTTGAAATCATAATCCATCAACATCATCATAAGAATCCATAAGCAAAACAAACAACCATGTACTATAACTGGATCACTTGCACGCAAGTGTCCTCAAAGAATAAGTCGATAACATGTGCTCACAAGAGCGAGATGTTATATACACCCCCTCTTGTTTTAAACTTCATCCCGAAGTTGTACATTATATAAAATGCAGTAATTAAAAATTTTTGACATGATCTATACGTCTAATCTATCAAATAAGTAAGGAAATTGTTGGCGTATATCATATGCGTCCTCCCAGGTAGCCGAGTGTGGACTATAATTGTCCCAATTTACCTTGAATTGATCGACTGTTTGACATTGTAGCTATTGAATGCGATGGTTCAGAATGTGGATTGGCTCCGCCATGATTTCACCCTCGTTTGACACCTACAGAGAACTCATGTCAATCATATCTATAGGATCACTAACATAATGTCCCAAAACAGATACATGACAAACATCATGCATACGCCTCAAAGAATTAGGCAAGGCTAGTCGATAGGCCACAGGTCCTTTATTTTACACAGCTTCGAAAGGTCCCACAAATCTAGGATATATTTTAGCACCCTTTCCAAAATTAATCAAACTCTTCTGCGGTTTCACCCACAAGAAAACTCGGTCGCCCACTTCATAATTTCCATCAACGCAATGGGAATCAATATAAATATTCTGTCGATCTTGCACTCCTTTAATCCTTTGTCTTATTTTTTTCATTTGTTCTTCCATCTCGTGTATCGCTTTTGGTCCTACCAGGGCCCTATCCTCAATTTGATCCCAGCTCAAAGGTGTACGATACAGTCGTCTGTAAAGAAACTCAAACGGTGCCATCTTAATGGTACTTTGATAGCTGTTGTTGTATGCAAACTCTACCAGTGGAAATAACTCTTCCCAATGTTTATGTTGGTCCATCACATACATACGCAACATATCTTCCAAAATTTGGTTCGTTCTTTATGTCTTCTCATCTGTCTCAGGGTGATATGTTGTACTAAAGTTTAGTTATGTCCCCAAAGCCTCTTGGAAACTGGTCCAAAAACGTCATGTAAACATTGTTCCTCTATCGGTTATGATGCTTTTTGGCACGCCATGTAATCTCACAATATCACTGATAAAAAATATAGCTATGTCTGGCGCCTGATACATTGTGCGCACATGAATAAAATGTGCACTCTTCGTTAGAGTTTCAACTACCACGAAAATCGAGGCGTGCCTCCTTTTCGTCAGTGGCAATCCAACAGTAAATTCCATTGAAATGACCTCCCATTTCGATTTCGGAATAGTGTGTGGTTTTAGTAATCCTGTCAGATGTCTATGTTCAACCTTCACTTGTTGATATTCTAGACATCTCTCCACGTAGCTAACTATGTATGCTTTCATTCCTTTCTAGAAGAATAAAGGCTTAAGGTATGCCCTCATCTTCATGACTCCCAGATGATCCATGAACACTGCTTTATGAGCTTCGCGTAAGATAAAACTTCTCAATTCGTTGTTAGGCGGTACATAAATCCAGTTATTATACCTCATCAATCCGTCGTTGTCCAATGTATAACCTTCAAACCTTGGTACACTCATGGTGTCTTGTCCAATATTTTCCATAACCTCTTTATACCAGTCATCGTTGAATTTTATAGTTAAAATATTTTCTCGAAGATTCATCTTAAGAGGTAGCACTGAGAATATGCATGGTCTCCGACTCAACGCATCTGCCACTCTTTTCACCATTCCTTTAATGTACGTAATCTCAAAATCGTATTCGCTAAGTAATTATGACCAACGCCTTTTCCGCGCGTTCAAGTCACTCTGCGTAAATATGTGTTGCAATCCACAATGATCTGTTTTTAGTTCAAATTTTTGTCCAATCAGATAGTCTCCACACTCTCAAGGAATACACAATGGCCAACAACTACAAATCATGTGTTGTTTAGTTCTCCTCATGCTTTCTTAATTTCCTTGAGATGTAGGTGATCACTTGACCGTCTTCCATCAATACTCCACCTAAAACTTCCTTGGATGCGTCTGTGCATACCAATAAATCCATGTCCATGTCGGGGAATTTCAGTATCGACGTTGTCGTCAAAAAATACTTTAGCCTTTTAAATTCTCCCGCGCATTTCTCGGTCCATACAAACTTCTTGTTTTTCTTCTGCAATTTCGTGATCGGATTTGCTATCTTCAAAAAACCTTCGACGAACCGTCAGTAATATCCTGCTAAACCCATAAAGCTACGTACTTATGGTACATTCATCGATGCAGGCCATTCCATAATAGCCTCTACCTTTGTTGGATCCACAGCGACACCTTCACCAGATATAGCATGCCCTAAGTAATGAATCCTTGGTTAGTAAAAAGAGCATTTCGACAGTTTCCCATATAAATTGTTTTGTCGTAAACACTGTAGTACTAGGCGCAAATGTTTGTCGTGTTCATCTATCGTCTGAGAATATATCAGTATGTCATCAATGAATACTTGAACAAACTTTTCTAAGTATTCACGGAACACCCCATTCATCAAGCTCATGAACACCCCCGAGGCGTTTCTCAGTCCAAACGGTAAAATGGTAAACTCATAGTGTTTGAACCTTGTCTTGAAAGCGGTCTTAGGAATGTATTCCTCTTTAATTCGTAACTGGTGATAACCTAATCTCAATTAGATCTTTGAAAACATCGTCACACCTTCATTTGATCAAAAAAAACATTTATTCTTGGTAACATATACTGGTTCTTAATCATCGCCTTGTTTAATTGATGGTAGTCAATATAGAGTCTCGATGACCCATCCTTCTTTCTAATGAAAATAACAGGTGCACCCCAAGGTGACACACTAGAACATATAAGCCCCAAGTCCAACAAATCCTTCAATTGAATTTTCAACTCTTGTAGCTCATGCTTTGAAATCTAATAAGGCACTCTTTCTATCGGTTCAGTTCTAGGTTTCAAGTCGATTGTAAACTCCAATTCTCTTTCGGGCAGTAAACCTAGTAACTCTCCTAGAAATACGTCAACAAACTCTTGTACTACCGGTAAGTTTTCTAATCCTTCCTCCTTACCCCTTTCGTTTAGCATTAAGATTGAATATAAATTACATTCCTTGCGCATTCTCTCCTGCAGTTGTAAGGAAGAAATGAACCTCAAGGACACTCCTTGGTTTCTTCCTATGATCACTCTTCTTTATCCCTCATCATCGGTTAAACTCAATTGTTTTGTCTTACAGTTGAGTATCACATCATGTGATTCCAACTAGTCCATATAGATCATGATATCATACGATCCTAAGATCGTGACGTATAGGTCAGACTTCGCTAAAAAATATCCCAAGTTAATGTGATAATCCGTAACCTTTCCTCCAACCTTTATTTTGGCACCCGAAGCCATTTCTACGTATCTAAACTCGTCATGTCCCACTGCCTTTACCTTAATTCTTTTCAGCGTTGCACTAGAAATAAATCTTTATGTAGCACTGGGATCTATCAAAGTACTAAAATTTTGGTCGGCGATGGTACCTGACGTCTCGAGCACATTGGACTAGTGCTCGACTTCGCAGTTATTCACCACTGCATGGATCTTGTGGGCCTTGCCCAAATCTCCAACTGTAGTGTGTCTAGTTGATCTGGTTGCTCTTTCCTTCTCAACCAATCTCACTGGTAATGTGGCTCTCCACATGTCCAACATCCGGTCTTCGGTCCAGTACTCCTAGTACCTGAAGTAGAAGTTGTTGGCCTACCAGTCTAAGCTCCTGGTTTGTTCTATTGAGCAGTCCTCTGCTAAGGAGTCGGTCATCGAGGTTTCGTGAATGTGGGTCCTCTAGACATATCTCGATGCAAGAATGTATGTATGACTGGTGTCTGATGCTACTATGCACTTGATGTCGTCAGTCCAGTCGGTCTCCCATGAGTCTTACCCTAACCTCTGTTGGTCAGCTCTTCCTCTACTATGAGGGCCTTCTAGATTGCATCGTTCAATGTCTGAGGCATTAAGATCCTTACCTTCACATGAATGTTGAATTTAAGGCCGAACACAAACTTGTTTACCTTCAGCTTCTCTGTGTTTAGATGTGGGGCATACCAAAGTAGCTCCATAAATCTCCCCTCATACTCTAACACCATACGACCACCCTGTCGTAAGGCGTTGAAGTCATTGAGTTGGCACTCGATAAATTCCTTTGACAGATACCTCTCCTGAAGTCGCTTTTTGTCCCTCGACCAAGTCTTGAGAGAACATTGGTCGTATTTGACAATTTTTGGGACTTCGATAGGCTAGTCGAAGATGGAGCGCCCAGGTGGAGTTGAGATTGCAGGATCTCACTTGTTTTGCGGGATTTTTGGGATTTTAGGGTTTATGTAACAGGTATGGGATGTCGGCCCATGGTTTTACCCATGATTAGGCCTTTTTGTAATGTATAAATAAGTAGATA
Source organism: Picea sitchensis (assembly GCA_010110895.2). Taxonomy (NCBI): domain Eukaryota; kingdom Viridiplantae; phylum Streptophyta; class Pinopsida; order Pinales; family Pinaceae; genus Picea; species Picea sitchensis. The sequence goes on along the minus strand of SNQJ01S0020190.1, from coordinate 143,389 downwards.
GGACTTAGAGAGAAGTCTGTCTAAGTTGGCTTCATGCAAGAATATGTAAAGGTTGCTAAGTGCGGAAAACAATTGTTGGCTTTTGTGCATACTATGTGTTGAGACTTGCAAGGCTAAGTTCAAGTGATTGTAAGAGGCTTTGTGTAGACATACTATGTAAGGCTCTGTGTTGTGACCTAATTTTGACGAAGGTGGATCTAGTGTGTTGTGCACAGATCACCTGTCTAGTGCGAAGTTGGCTCTGTGGCTTTGTGCACAGGAGCAAGAGAATGTAAGAAGATTGAAGGAGACTAATAAAGAAGAAGAAGAAGTTGGTGGATGTAGCCCCATACTGGGGTGAACCACGTATATCCTGTGTTGATGTGCTTATGCAATGTCGTTCATGTTGTTTATATATTTATCTTCTTAGTGCACTGATCTTGATGTATGATAGATAGATCTATGGATGCTTGGTACTTTATGTATGATAAATGCCATATCTTATTTAATTCTATGTGCTAAGAGGTTTTAAGGGTTGGATCTTGATTGTTACTATGCTAATCTATTATAAGGGTTAATCTGTGATGTACATAAGAATCATAAACTAATGCATATTGTTGGCTAAGTGCTATGTTAAGTGTTGTAATCACAAATCTGTGTCCCAACTAGGTTGTAGACACCTAAGTCCTACAACCCCCCTGCCTCTACCTTGGGTGAGACTCCATCTACTTCGCAGGTGTTTTCAAAAGGGTCAGTAGTTAGGGTTTTGTTGGTGCACTATTGAAGCATTGAACCATGGGTCTTCCCATGTGCCAACAAATGGTTCCGTTGTCGGGACCTGAAAGTGTGATGACCGAGAACTAAAGAAAAGAGAAAGCTATGTGCATAGATATGTTGATGTAGTCCACAGTATTCTACTTGACTTGCAAAGCTCTATGCTAAGAGAGAAGCCCAATCTGAAGAAAAGAGGTAGATCTTAAAGCTTTTTGCTCTGGTAAAGGTAAGATAAGTGGAAAATTTTTCTTCAAAAGTATGAATCTAGGTATGTTTGATAGATTTTGTTCTAGTCTGAAAACTAGGGCACAACTAGAAGAAATATTTGATTTGAATAAATTTAATAGAGATAGTGAAAGATATGTTATCCCTATGCATAGAAATAATTTTTGGACTAACAAGTGGATGCAGGAACCTAAAAAGAATTTTTGCAGATTGCAGGTCCATCACTGTGATCCCAACGTGTAGTATAGGAAAGGTTGGGGATCGTTTAAAAGAAAGAGAGGATTAGCATTGTGTTATAATTGCAGAAGATCGGGACATCTTGGTAAGGAATGCCCTGGTATAGGTCCTAGCTGTCTTTGTTGTAAATATATTGGTCACAAAGTTGAGGATTGCCCTAGAATGATTGCCAAAGTTGAAAAGATGAACATGAGACAAGAAAACTATGAAGAAGGTCAGATACTAAGGATATGTTAGAGAACCAGAAAGAATCAGAGACTATGTTATTACAGATGAAAGAAACACTAAATGATCACAGAGACATTAGTTTACTAGAGATCTTAAAAGAGAATCAATGCATAGAAACAAGAATAGTAGACTTCAACATAGACTGTGTCCTAGATGAAGAAACACATGTGAATATTATGCCAGAAAGAACTTGGGAAATTTTGGGAAAGCCTGCTATGGTTACTTCATTAGGAAGGATAGGATTGTTTAAAGGAAATATGATAACCCTATGTGGAAGAGTTACTAATGTACCTATGATTCCTCATGAAACATCGACCAAAGAAGAATTTGAAGTCATTAAGTTTGTTGAGAACAGGGCCTCTTTTTTCACTTTTGTTAGGAAAGACCTGGATTGAGAAAGATCAAATCCAAAGGAAAGGAGAGGAGGAAGCTACAGAATAGAAAAAACAAGAATTAAGGGAAAGACCTTCAGCAATGTGAAGTTACTAAGCTAAGAGAAGATAAGAATAAGAATGAAAAGAGGAATCCAGAGACTCGGATCACAGGAAAAAAGAAAAGAAAACTCAGTAAGAAGAAAGCAAAGTTAGAAAAACTGTAGGAAGTTCCAGAGAAGACTTCGCAGAAAGCAGGCTTGCAGAACTTGAACCTCGCTGGAATAGCAGAACCGCACAGACTGGGACTTCACCACGATGAAGCTATATGACCATTAGAGGCGTTTCGACCGTTAGAATGACGCTCCAGAACAGCTAGAAACATAGTTATTGACGGAAAGACCGTTGGGACCGCACTACAATGAACTTATTCGTATTGATTGAGGCATTCCTACCCTTTGGAGGAATATGTTACGACGTTGCTTATTTAACCCTTCGGATGCTGCGTTGTTCTATCTAGACCTCTTCGTCCATTTGATTACCTTGTTTGTCTGTTCGCCTACCTGATCTCCTTGATTACAAGTGTGAATGTCGAGCGAGCATAGCACGCTAGAGAAGTCTGTGGAGGAGATTTTGATCGACCTCATGGTTGAGAAAGTCATGTTTGTAGGAATATAAGCATCGTCGACTAGTGGATTGCAAGCATCTCCCTCGACCGGACGTCGGTTTAGCCGAACCATGACTGAGAAAAGAAGCAAGCATCGGGATGATCTGGCTAACACAAAGCAGATATCGTCAGTCTTACCAGATTATCTACCACCTTTGACTGGTGCATTTATTCATGACAATGTCCCACGTGATTTTGAATACACGTTGATCACTGCATACCTCCTGAACGGGATACCCGCAGTTGGACCTCAGTTGGGGACTGATCCCAGCTCTCAAGATCAATGACTTCAACCTTGGAGACCAGAAGAATTATGTGATGCTCACACCGCACAGGTACCTGATGAAGACGAATGGGAAGAATCCCAAGATAGTTCCCTAGCCATGGATTAAGGAGCTCGTGCGATCAATGATCCTAAACGTAATGAAGATTCCCCACTTCGGCCAACATCAGGAGGTTAACGCTTGCGTTAAACTCCTCCTATCGTGCTACCATGGGGGGTATATGTGGCTTGATAGGCACGTGACTATGGATTCGATGCTAATCCACCTGATCACTGGACTAAGCATGCAGGGACCGAACCCTCAGCAGTTCTACCCAGAGAAGGCTGCAGATCACTCCCTGGCACAACATATAAATGAATCCTATGGCGATGTAGAGAAGGGAAAGCGAGGCTACAAGGTAGCCTCTATCCAGGATGGCACAGTGCGCCTAGCTTGTCAGCTTATAGCCGACAAGCTCATCTGAAAGAACTATCCGACACAAGTCACAGGGTTCGTAGTCGAACTCACAGGGAAGTGTGTCGAAGGAATGCAGATGAACTGGATAAGTTACCTCGTAAACGAGTTGGAGAAGGACTATCGCGAAGCGCAGGACCAAGGATATGAGTTTCATTTCAATTGGTTACTGATTCTAATAACATTTGTCACCTGGAAAATGCCGGAAGGAGTAGCCTTCCCGGAAGTTGAGTCCTCAAAACCGTTGGCCACGAGGTTCGCCACCTTGTGGTACACAAATGATATGGTGAAGTAGTGGAAATCGAATGCGATGTTCCACACTTACTACCTATAGCTGAAGCACACCATTGAAGCATTCCCATGGATGACCCCAAATACTTTGCATCAATACAGGCCACTAGCGAAGTTCCACGCAGACCAACACTTCATATACATCACCGCGCACAGAGATTAAAGTAAGGAGGAACTGCAGTCTTATTATAAATTGACTAATGAAGATATGGCAGAGATCACTAAGGAATGGCCAGCATAATTCCTTATACTGATTGAGGATGCAGAACTCTCTGACCCTGACATCATCATAAGTCCTTTGGTCACCCAGACAAAGTATGATGGATAGAGCAGCACAAAGAAGAAGAAGAAAAAGGAAGAATTCCAAGACATTGAAACTGATGAGGAGGACAACGCATCAGATGAAACCAGGCTTGATTCACCTACAGGAGGAGGAGGAGATGAAGTGAACCAAGAAGAAGAAGGGGAATAAGGAGACAAGAAAGAAAAAGGCGAAGTGACACCGCCAAAGTATTCCCTCACCATAGCATAAGCATCTCTGAAGAGGAAGGTTTCCCTGGAGAAACCTTCGGCAAGAAAGAAGGCCCGCTCCAATAAGCCTCAGTCAAAGAATGTGCTCACAGTGGATGATGTAGATCTCATCATCACAGCCATAGATGACCCTTCAAAATACATCTTGTAGAGACATGGAGAAAAGCAGGAGTCGATGTATGACATAATAGAGAAGGAGCTCAAGGACATACATCAATCTATCCATTTGAGCCGTGCAGTACCTACTACGCCTTCATCATCGGAAATTGTAGAATTGGGGGATGAGCCCACCCAATTACGAATACTATCAGATGCAACCGAGGCTCGACTCTGTCGAGTCCAAGAAGAAAAGGAGTAGGCTCCAGAAGTCTTGAAGCAAGAAAAGGAGGAGACCTTAGAGAAACTTCGAATTGCATAGCAGGAGAAAGATGAATTTAGGGATATGTTCTAGGAAGACAAAGAGAATATGCAGAAAGAAAAAGACAAGTTGCTTGCAGAGCAGACTGTGGTCAAAGAGGCAATGACTAGAGCACTTATCTCTGTGTCGGGCTTGGCACAGGAGGAACCATAGTCAACTGAGATGAAAGTGGGGAAGCTCACCGAAGCCATTCAGCAACTTCAAGCACGAATCATAGAGTTATAACTCCAAACAGTACCTAGCACTCCGCAAGTAATGCGTGATCATAGGGAAGAAGATGCCAGGAGAGTAGTAGAAAGAATCAGGGCACTTGCCTCAGAGTGTAAGAAAGCGAGTGATCATAGTGAGAAAACCTATGATCACCTTGCAAAAGATCCAGAGATGAGAAAATTGGAAGCACAGCTCTAGGAGACGAAGTAGCAGGCATCCACCATGTAAGCACAGGTGAATTTTCTTACTGCAGTTGAGAAGATGAAGAGGTCACAAGAGCAGCGCTTAGTCCAACAACAGGTTACTGCCCTCCATAGCAAGTTCATGGAGGTTACATAGAGACTCCAGCCGATGCAGGACAAAGCCTACACGCTTTTTGAAGAAATCGAAGGACAAAGCTCATAGCTAGAACAGGTGGTCGCGACAGTGGAACAATGCCTGGAAGGCCCTGTCATCGAGCAAGTAATTCAGGAGTTTATCGAGTAGGAGGCTCTGGCGAAGCAGCAAGTCGAGGCAGCTCGAGCTAAGCTCGAGGCCTTCGAAGCAGTGTTTCCCAACTCGGAGTGACTCGTGACGAGTCACATGTGAGTGTTAGGGGCCTGTTGTCCCTCAACCAAGTCTTGAGAGAACATTAGTCATGTTTGACCATTTTTGGGACTTCAACAGGCTGGTCGAAGATGGAGCGCCCAGGCGGAGCTGAGATTGTGGGATATCACTTGTTTTGCAGGATTTTTGGGTTTTTAGGGTTTATGTAACGGGTATGGGATGTCAGCCCATGGGTTTACCCATGCTTAGGCATTTTTGTAATGTATAAATAAGTAGATAGGACTTAGAGTGAAGTTTTTCTAAGTTGGATTCGTGCAAGAATATGTAAAGGTTGCTAAGTGCAGAGAAATTTTTTTGGCTTTTGGGCATACTGTGTGTTGAGACTTGTAGGGCTAAGTGCAAGTGATTGTGAGAGGCTTTCTATAGACAACTATGTAAGGATCTATGTCGTGACCTGATTTTGAGGAAGGTGGATCTAGTGCGTTGTACACAGATCACCTGTCCAGTGCAAAGTTGGCTTTGTGGCTTTGTGCAAAGGAGCAGGAGAATGTAAGAAGATTGAAGGAGACTAATAAAGAAGAAGAATAAGTTGGTGGACATAGCCCCACACTAGGGTGAACCACATATATCCTGTGTTGATGTGATTGTGCAATGTCGTTCATGTTGTTTATGTATTTATCTTCTTAGTGCACTGATCTTGATGTATGATAGATAGATCTATGGATGCTTAGTACTTTATGTATGATGAATGGCAGATCTGATTTAATGTTATGTGCTAAGAGGTTTTAAGGGCTGGATCTTGATTTTTACCGCACTAATCTGTAATAAGGTTTAATCTGTGATGTACATAAGAATAATAACCTAATGCATATTGTTGTCTAAGTGTTATGTTAAGTGTTGTAATCAAATATCTGTGTCCCATATAGGTTGTAGACACCTAAGTCCTACAAGCCCCCCTGCTTCTACCTTGGGTGAGACTTCATCTGCTTCGCAGGTGTTGTCGAAAGGGATGGTAGTTAGGGTTTTGTTGGTGCAATGTTGAAGCATTGAACCCTGGGTCTGCCCCTGTGCCAACACCTCTCCTCAAACAATTCCCATGACACGTCTTCGATGACCATGTTTATTTGAGGTAGTAGTGTCTTACACCATAGAGGAGCGCTCCCCTTCAAATGAGATACCGCGATGTGGACCTTCATGTTGGAGGTGTAGTCGCAAAGTGAAAATTACATCACCATGTTCTCCAACCATGTATCAGCAGATGAGCCATCTGTGGCACCCATGAAATCAGAAAACTTAACCTTCTCGAGTTCTCTGTGAATGCTACCACTGCCAGTTGGAGTGTGTTGTGAAACCTCATTGGGTATAGGTGCCCTGGCCTCGTCTCTATCTAGTTTGTTAATCAATGCCTATGACATCCTCTAGAAGGACCTCATCAAACAAACCACATCCCCCACAACAATATTCTCTTGCCCAATGACTTGTTATTCTCCTTGGGGATTAGACCCCTCTGGCGTGGATGTTACTAGAGGCATCGCACCTCTACCCCTAGAACCACATCATCTACCTCCATGACGTCCTCTAACCATGATTACCTGCATGGAAAAATTTCAATTTTAATTAGTGATAAGTTATTAATTAAGTGTTTAATACAGTGGAAGGCGTAATGATCTCAAGTCGTGGGGTTGAACCCGCGATGATACCATATGTAACGACTCCTCTGTTACGACAACAAACAACTATGTATAAGGTAATTTTTTTTTTATGCATTAGAAAATTAAAATTGTCATGACATAATTAATAACATCACAATATATCATCATCATAATTTAATAACGTCACATTCAACGCATTAACATAATTAACAGCGATGCATAATCAATGCATAAACATAAAGAGAGACACAATTCAACACAACACGATCAACTGAAGAAAATACAATAGATGATCAAACACATCATTGAGTAATAAAGAGCCACTCGCCCAACCTACCCTGCAAGGTTAGGACCTTCAGGACACTAAGCAACGCTCAAGCCCGGGATTGATCCAATTGATTTTGACCACTTAAGGTCTCAAGGCTGGAGACTATTCTGAGGATCAAGGAGGTATCTATGCCCCCCTCAATTAATTAGAACTCATGACTCCATACTATATTATCAGTCATACATCAACCTAATTTCATGGCACAAGAGAATATAATTACTTAATCAATCATACATCACACTAATTCTAAAGTGCAAGAGTAATCATCAATTTTGTTCCATGGCGCAAAAGAGATCTAATCACATAACCAATCATACATCACATTAATTCCAAGGTGCAAGAGTAACAACCAATTTAATTCATGGCGCAAAAGAAATCTAATCACATAACCAAGCATACCTCACATTAATTCCAAGGCGCAAGAGTAACAATCAATTTATTTCATGGTGCAAAAGAAATCTAAGTACTCAATCAACCATACATCAATATTATTCATGGCGCAAGAGAATCTATACTTAATCAATCATACATCGACATCATTTTAATGGTGCAAGAGAATCTATTTACTCAATTTTATTTTCACAAAATAAGGTGATATATCACAATTTTATGTGATATTACTTGTGTAGCGAAGCAAAAAGGCATACATGAAAATCATTTTATATCTTACTCGAAGTTGCACAACTGGTGCACCTCCGTATTAATACTAAATGTGCAAGGCACATTAGGTATTCCATTATGATTAAAGTTTAATCAATAAAAAAAAAAATTGTTAAAATAAATCACTAATGAATGAAGGTTAGAATGGAATGTCTATTATGTTAAATTCATTGTTACATCATATTTTAGGAATACGAACCCTAAACGATGATAAGATTTATCATTTCCATGTACTAATCTCATTTAAAGTAATATGTGTTAGGTAGTACATTTAGGAACACCAAGTAATTTATTCATGAAATTCAAACACTACAATAAGTAACTCTAATTCACAAGTTTTTATAAGGAAATCCCCGCTATAGTGTTAAAGAATTAAAACCCCTTTTTCCACAAGATCAATCAATGGCCTTCTCTTTTATGACTGACCTTAGCCTTGGTAAATTAAGATAAACATAAATTCCATTGCTCCAATAAGGCTTCAACATTTTCTGGAGTAATTTAAGGTAAAAGATTAATAATAAAAAAAATTGTGTGTTCAAGACGAGGTAAAAATTTGTATCCTTCCAAAATGAATTCAAACCTGCCAACTTCTATCGTTTTAAAGGAACCAGAGGATAACTTAAGGAATTAGAGGCAGAATATGATCGCGTCCTTGCCAAGTGATGGTTCAGATTCAATCGTCAATTACCACTTATTACCCCTGAGATTTTATGGGTGGAGGCAGACTCCCACTGGATGTCCAGATCCATTTTCACTTAGTTAATCTTAAAAATCAGGACCAACGCCAAGACATTCACGTCGTCGACAGAGAAATCATTGAGTATAACTCGGATGCAATGATGCTCTAACTATTGGGTAAAAAGACAACTGGGAGTGCTACAAAACTGACAGGAGTCCAACCCTTTTGCTCGCGCAAATTATATTGAGGAGGTAATATGTATATGCGTATATTTTTAACCAAAGGCAAGGTCGCAAAAGAGAGATAACCTACGATCTAAGATCCTGAAACTTGTAAAACTGTCGCCAGAGGGGAGTCAATCCTAGTTGCAACACAACGTGGGATTAAAATAACTGTCAGTTCGAACCTCGGATCTTGCAACTTGTCGAAGGAATGACCGACATTACCAGAACCAACAACTTCATCCCTAATGGAAATTCTAATGGCTCTTAACACAGTTGGGATCCTATAATGCCACGTGTGAATTAAATACGTAAGTAGCAAAGAAAATACTTGGAAGGTAGGAATCAGATGTACCAATTCACTCGATTCGTAGGCTTGGATAAGACTGGTGACTCCCAACCTCTCATCGAGACACCACGAACACGAAGGATCTTGGATCGAAAATTTGAAGGGATGTTCTATCCCGAATTCACAACCACACAGTGCATGGCACGCCCAGATGCGGGACAACCGAGGTAGAAATTGATACAGAAGACTCAACTCTTAAAAGCAGGGGGGAAGAAATTTACCAGGGAGATCAAAGCAATGCTAAAAGGCGAAACTCTCCTGGATGGGAAGAGTAATAGTGTCACCTCTCAGCTAAGCGCAGACTTCTTAAGGATAGATCCAGAATTAAAATTTAAGAAGAGATTGGGTTAGATCTGAACTTCTTAAGGTCGATCGCAGGTACTCAAATATCCCTTCGAATAGTGAGAAGGAAATTGAATATTGGTTGACCAAAAGAAGAAATTTGGTACGACAAGGGCTGAGGAAATAATGCAGAAATATAAAATAAAAAAAAATGAATTCAACCAACCCACCCGCGCACAGTGTCTCAACAAAAGATGCAAACCTCTGAGTTGAATCTAAGGACTACGACCAGGGAAGGTTGACGTCTAGCAATCACAGTTTGCATTTAGAATAGAAGAACGCCCCAATGAAAACTTAGTATCAGTGAAAAATAAAGTGACATGCCAGCAGAAGATCCAAACAAAAATTTCAACTATATGGAAGATCGACTCAGGTTTCAACAATTTATCATGAACACAATGCAACATCATTCATTCCATATTATATTTTGTCAAACGACGTTAAATAGCAATGCAACCAGACTTCCCATTGTAATTCATGATCATATATATGCATAGACATAAAACATATCGCCATCCAGATTTTATTCATTACAAGAATTCAAATTTTACAAATGTATACTTTATTACAATAAATAACTAGCAACAAAAATACTGTAACCAACAAGTGGTAGATGAGGTTCTTCAGCAATTGTGCTCTCTTCGAACTCTCGCTCGCTAATATCTGAGACTTCACCTGTACCTCCCAGCCAATGTTAGGGGTACTCTTCTTCCCCCTTAGCCCCCGAGCTGCAAAGGGGAAATGTACACAACCAAAAATCCTCTAGCTCCCAACTTGCCTCCCAATATAGAGTCACCACTCTCTCTCAAGTTTATCCCAACTTCCACAAGTAAAACCAATAAAAAATTCTACAGCACAACTTTACCCATAACCAACATGTTTATTTTCCCCTCTTTTCCAATTGCTTTATAGGATTTTCCTTAATGACACCCCCCACTTGCACAATTAATTTGCTTTTTAATTAAATAATTTATAATTATTCCCCCGTACACTTGTCACCTTTTCCCCAAGTTGCACAAGTAAATTCCTCAATTTATTTTAATTAAAGTCAATTTCCCTCACCTTTCCTAAAAGTGCTCCTTAAATTACTCTTATTTGTCTCTTTATTCCCATTATTCCCAATTAATGACTAACACCTTACTAAATCTGAGTTGAGTTACAATATGATTCTTCTCTAGTTAGACTAGTGTTAACTAGACTCTAGATTCCTTTCTATGCATACACATTATCTCATCTTTGTTTCTTTCTTGTTTTGAAAACTCCCTTTTAATATTTTCTTACACATATGTGTCTTAAATCAAATCTTTAGGATTATGTCATTTTACTTAATTCTTGAATGTATTCACCTCATTCCCCTTTTGATTTAGTTAATAATTTAGTTTTAATCTTCTCACCTAACTTAGAATTAGACTTAATTTTTGAATAGGCTTAGACTTTCACTTGGGATTTACAATTAATAATTTCAATCCTTATTTAATTAATTAAATCCAACAATGCTTAAATATTTTAAAAGGTTTGATTATTCGCTCAAGGTTTTCTAGGCCACTTAGATTCATTGACTCAAGTTTTATTTCCACGATGTGCCCTTCAAGACACACTCAGTGCTCCAAGAGTGTCACTCGCCCTTGAATGGTTTTGGTAGTTGTCCAACCCCTAGAGTCAACACTCCATTTGGGTGACCTTGTAAGAGACTAAGGGCTTCTAAGGAATAAGGACCTTGCCTTATTGTGCACCCCTTATAAATATTTGTGATTTGTTGTCTCAGTTGTCCCTCACGACATCGTGGACCTCTCGAACTAGGTAATCATTAACCTGCAATTCGAGCCACGACGAGAGTGTTAGTAGGATGTGATAGGGAATCTGCCACACCTCTCCCTCAATATCTATTCTATGTGCATGGACCCTTTACTCCTTATGTGAGTCAAATTAGCAAGCAATCGTCAACTTGTATCCATCAATGAAACACTGTCAATGATCCATACACAAAGTCATACTATAATCACTCATATGTCACATATGCATAAATGAAATACTCAAACCAATACAATCCACTCTCTAACTAAATCTGTAGTCCAAGGAGGTCCATTGATGCCATCGAAATCCACACTTTGTCAATGTGCTGCATACTTAGGGAAAACTGATCAATAACATATGTCAATACACATATATCAATAAAATCAAATTATAATCCATCAACATCATCTTAAGAATCCATAAAAGAAACAAACAACCATGTACTATAACTGGATCACTTGCACGCAAGTGTCCTCAAAGAATAAGTCGATAACATGTGTTCACAAGAGCATGATGTTACAAGAACCCAAATTCTCTCAATATTCCTTGTATAAATATATAGTCTTTCACTTACAAAATTTGCAATGCTCAACAAACTGGGATAAGGCTAAGGATAGATCTATCAAATTAAAGGTTGTTAAATACTACATTATTAAAGAGAAATTATTTTGGAAAGATCTTGGTGGAATTTTATTGAATTACATTACATAGGAACATACACAAGACATCATTAATGAGTTCCAAAGTGGATTTTGCGGAGGGAATCATTCTTGGAGAGATACATCTTACAAAATATTAAGGGCTAGTTATTATTGGCCCACTCTATTTTATGATACCAACGCACTAGTTAGGGAATGCTCTGAATTCCATATATTTTCAAGAAAAAAATTATTTTTCCTTTGCCACCCAGACCTATTTAAGTGGAATCACCTTTTCAATAGTGGGTATTAGACTTCATTGGGAAAATAAATCCAAATTCTAGTGGTCAACACAAATGGATGTTGATAGCTACAAGATATTTCACAAAATGTTTTCAGGCTGTTCCTACAAGGGATACCACTGATTCAGTTACATTAAAATTCCTTGAAGATAATATTTTAGCTAGATTCAGTTGTTCTAGGAAGATCATTAACAACAATTCACAAGCATTTAAATCTGCTATGATGTTACAATTTTTTTCAGGACTACAATATTGAACTTGGACACTCAACTCCATATTACCCACTAGGAAATGTCTTGGAAGAGTCATCGAATAAAAGTATGATTAGAATCATCAAGAAGATGCTCTCACATAACAAGAAAGCATGGGATTCTCATCTCAAGTATGCTTTGTGGGATGAAAAAATAAGTATAAAAATATACATCAACACCTCTCCTTTTCAACTGGTGTATGGGACATATGTTGTTTTTCCTATTCATCTAGGTCTTACTTTGATGAAATCACTATAGGATGAAGAAGAAGAACCAAATAATTTACAGAGAAGAATCCATCAACTCATAGAAGTTCAACAAAAGAGGGAAACTGTATTGGTTAAATCATGAGAACATCAAGAAAGGATGAAGACGATTTTTGAAAAGAGAGCTAAAGACAAAATTTTGTTGTTGGATATCAGATCTTAAAATAGGATTTAAGAAGAGAGGCCAAAGGAAATCATGGTAAATTTGGTAACTTGTGGATGGGACCTTTTCAAATAACTAAAGTCCAGGACAACAACAATTATGAGCTATCCTATCCTGATGGTGATATATTGGGAGCTCCTATTAATGGAAGACTTCTCAATCATTTTCTACAATGTTGAGCTCTAAGTTTATCCTACTTGTACAATATTAGTTTAGTTTCCTTTCTTTTAATTTTTCCTGTTAATTCATTTTTTGTCCAATTTTGTATTTTCAATTTCAGTTCAAAAAAAATTGGGCCATTCTTTTAAGTTGTTGAGCATGGAGGATGACCTTCCCATTCACAAAAGAAAAAGTACATTACAGGTTTTAATTTCAAACTCCGTAGCCCAATGGATAAGGAAACTAGTACATTTTTCTCAACACATTGTTGGGATCTGTTGTCCCGTTGGAGCCAATGTTAGTACAAGGTTAAAACATTTATGGGCACTAGTAATTAGGGACAATTACAACCTTGGTTCTTGTTTTATCAAGAGAATATTTCACTTGGGACTTGCTAAATGAAAAAAATTTACCTTAACAATGATTAATTTGAGAAAAGAGGCCTTTAAATGAAGAAACATGACTTAATTCAGTAAAAATGTGCTTGTTTCCAAGAATAAGGGGCTTAAAATACATGTAAACAATGTCTCTCACAAATATAAAGCTTACACGAGTGACCGAGGGTTATGACCAGTGGGATAAAAGTCCATATTTCAATCTGCTCCACCAAAAGGAATGAGATCAACACTCCAAAGAATAGCACATAACTTCTCCCAAGACCTATGATGTAAAATCCATATCCCATCCACAACATACTCATCCTTTAATGAGACTTGGGCATGCAAGAATGGTTTTGAGGTTGCATACGTGGCTTTCTTATATTAGTTTTGTATCACTTTTGGCTATGGGGAAACCACTCTCCTAGGCATGTGAAACTATCTATGATATCTTTGGAACCACTTTGTAATGTGTCGACTTAGCACTTAACTAGACGACAATGTGGATTACATAGGGACACCTTTTCTTCCACCTAGATTTCTATGTGGCCAAATACACAAGAAGACATCGGTGCACAATCATGCCAATCCACACAAGCACTCAGAGGTGACTGATGTTGACTGAGAGATACATGTCCCAACCATAAGCCATTTATATTTGACAAAGACACCACCTAGACCAATCCTTACCCACCATGTGTCCATTGTACCTTGATGAGGTCATCAATGACATCATCCAAATTTTTGTGCATTCCTCCGATTTTGAAGTAGTAGCCAATGTAAAGGTTATGTCGGGTTAATTATATGAAATAATTTACGTTACATTGTAATGTCAACCTGGGGGTTCATAAAATTATAGATGCAAGAACAATAAATGCAGGACTAAATCTCTAATCTATCCTACGCCGAGGACAATCCAAACAAACCAAGCAAAGCAAGCTACATGAAATTAATGTTAGGAATATATCATTGGGATGTGAGACACTAAGTGTTATAAGGGCTCAGGGTTACAATATTTCTTATATGTATGTTCATTCAACTTCACGTGTGTATCTTACTAATATGTATTAATTCTTGAATGATTCTTCCTGTAGTAACTTCTTCTGCTGCGGGAAATGAAAACAAGCAAATTGTTGAAAATTAACACTAAGGAAATCGTCATTGGGTTGTGGGAAAACTAATGCTATAAAGGTTATGCATTGCAATGTTTCACATGGGGTCGTTCATGTAAATTTGCGGGAATACATTATTATTATATTTAACCTTCAATGTGTTGGGCGGAAATATTGTCGTTTAATTCTGTTGTAGTAATTGCCCAACCATTTAATTTTTCAATCCGAGGTTCGTAGGATTACGAAGCACACACACTATATATGCAGGACTGAAGTAGAAGTAATCTAATCTAAATTGTTGAAATGAAACTAATCTAGGAAAGCAGGAAACATTAATCTAGGAAAGCAGGAAATTGCATAAAGGAAAAGCAATACAACATGTGAAGATTTAACGACAAATAACATATGTGAGCTCACACAATAAAGCTATCTTGAATTACATAACAATAATCAAATGACAATCATGAAAGCATAACAATGAAAGA
>SNQJ01S0020190.1:95348-121439 GCA_010110895.2 Picea sitchensis | reverse complement strand
CACAAATTCCTTTTAAATACTAAAATGAATAAAGTGGAGAACAATAAGGTGAAACCCAAGTATATTTATGGAAATGATATCATGAAAGGTTAATGGGGTGATGAAATGTGAATAATGATGAAGGGAAAGGTGGATGAGAATACGAAATTTTTGAGCCCCAACACAATGATATTTTTGTAGTGAAACTATGGTAAACTAAATCAAAACAACTATTAAAGTGAACTAATTTAAAAAGGAATTTAAGCCAATATAAAAGCAAGTGTAATTGAAAACTTAGAGGCTTCTTTTGAGTGAGTACAACAATGACAAGAAAATGATGACAAAACAAAAGAGAATAAAAAAACATAGAGAGTGATGGGAGTATGGACTATATACTGAAGAATGGAAAATGTTGTGAACAATTATGCATTTGAATATTAAGAAGATTTAATGTGGGAGGGTGTTGTTATCCTCTGTATCCAATGATTGTATGCACAAAAATGTTTTGTGAAACTTAATTAATAAATTAATCAAGTGAAAACAGTAAACTAGAATGAGAATAAATGTGGTATTAATTCTTTGTGTCTTAAGAATTTAATTTGAAAGAAGAACTTACACAAGAATTGATGATTGAATTGGAATGAGAAATGACACAAAATATTCTACAATCAACTATGATTTGAATCTGAACTAAGCATAATGTGACTGGAAAAAGATGTGTGTTATTGATGGAATGGTTGACAGTGAGTATGAGATAAATGTATGAATGCAATATGAGGAGTGAAGGCATAGATGAAAAGGAATGGTTTCTTTTGATGCTTGTTTTGTATGTGTTATACTTGTGTATAGTAAAACATATATATACCTATTCGATTATGTGAAACCCTTACAACCAACATATATAACAGAGTGCCAAATGGGTGTATTTGGACAACTATTTAATGATATAAATAAAGGCTTAATGGGATCAATATAAAACACAACGGTAATATACACTAGACATTAATCAAAATCAAATGGATGTGAATCGAATACGATTTAGAAGTGAATCATATCTTTAAATGAATTAGGAATTAGGTGCAATGGAAGAATATAGTATATATTATGTGTAGGTATACCATAGTTTTTATAAGGCCAAATCGCAAGTGTAATGTGAAGGATTGACCAAAATGTAACTGCAATCGACAATCTTTGCAAAGAGATACACTATAGGTTTAACACATATAATTATTGCTTGCAATAAGTTGACACATTGAACATAAATATAATTACGTAGAAATGCAAATGAACATTGTGGAATTGAAACATTGATGCAAATGAAGATGCAATTGTCTATAAATCTTAAATTATAGAAAGTTAAGAACAGGATAAAAATACATTTGACCAGAATGTAAATAGAAATCAAACCAAGCTTGACTTTGAATCGATGTTGGACAATTGGTTTAGATTGACAGATAGTTAGTTAGGATAATTGGTTGTCATTGATGTCAACCCTTGGATAGTGATATTGTAGATTGATCTCAACCCTTAGAGATTGATTTCAACCCTTGATTACGTCTGGTAGCACATCCTGGTAACCCCATAGGTGTGGTTAAGGAACCTGAGTTTTTTTGAGGAATAATGTAATGAAGATCAATGAATTTGCATATGTGACTACCATGGATGGAATCTTACACATCGTTCCATTTTCGGTGATATGTGGAACGCCACGTAGTTCCTCACGGTTAGTGAGATATGGGATTGAGAATTTAGAGAGCCCTTTTGAGTTATCTATAAGCCCCTAGAAGGTTAAATAAGTCAATTATTCTAGAAGATCCTAGAAGAAGTTTACTAGTCAAATTGTTTGTAACTAGGAGTTAATCATGGGTAAAGATTTTGTAATAAGAAATTAATTAAATAAAAAAGTGCTTATAACAAGAAGTTAGTTGAGGGTAAAGAAGTTATGATTTGACTAATTAAAGAAAGTGGGTTATCCCTAGAAGATGGAGAAAGGGGTAAAACAGTTACAAGGAAACTTCTAGAGGAAGGCACTTGGAAAGTATAAGTAGGAGAACAAGGGACTCCTATTAACACCTATTGAACTTAGTTGAATATCTATTTTTTGAAAGGTTATTTGTAGGTATAATTGACAAATCCAAGGTTGCACGAAGCTGAGGAAGCAAAGAAATTTTGATGGAAAAGTTTCGGAGCTGCAGAGGGAAAGGGTTTTTGAAAACCCCTGATTATTGAGGTCCTCTCGAGTCATCCTATAGGTTTCTAGCAAGGAACTCATTTGAAAGGTAGTGCGCAACAAGAGAGGCACTAGTAAAGTTGGTAAAAAGGGTTGGAACATGCTACAAAAGATGAGTAAGGTATGGAGATCTGAGATCTAATGTTCCAGGTCAGTCACAGAGCTACATGTATGAGTATATGCTTGTGTTGAAGGGTGTATGATGATGGTACATGGTTTAGTTTTCATGTATAAGCTTTAGGCATATCATAATTGCATGGTACAAACCCTAGTGTGTGGATTGAGTCATTTCTGTTAGGGTATATTGCTGCTTATGCTAAGTACTTTATCAGTGAGGTTATGGCACTTTGTTTATGAGGTATATCATGATGATGTGATTCTAGCTAGAGGTATATCATTGATCTATTGAGGCACATCCTTTATACATGTTTAGAGGCAGTATTGGTTGCATAGAACTTGTTGTAATGAATGTTTTGTGGAAGATCTGATTACTGGTGCATATTTGAGTTTAATTGGTATATCTTATGGTACATTGCGAGAGGCCTTTGTTAGTAATCTTGTATATGATTGGTACACATTTAAAGATACATAAGAGTGAGGCTTTGGGAAATGGTTTGATGTAAGGGTTTATGGTATTTGGATCATGGATAGTATGATGTATTGCTACAGGACTTTTGTTGGATACCTTTGTAAATGTCTTTGGTATATGGTTGAGACTTGTAGTTGATTATTTGGCACATACATTAGATGTATGGTATGGTGATGTTGGTACATATTGATGAGTCATAGTTTGATTTGTTGATACATTATTGGTACATGCTTGGTACATTGTTAGAGCCACTTGCTATTAGTATTGTTGACACATGGTTTATGGATGATGTGGAATATATGTATTGGTATACTTTTAGAATCACATATTGATTGTGGTACATATTGTTCATGTTTGTGAGTAGTATTGGTTGATGTAAATCTTAATGATATTGTGCATATGGTTGAGAGTTTTCTTGATGATTGATCTTAGTGAGTAGATATGATTTTCTTGATGTTGTCACAAGGGAAGACATAGGGCTCAGTACTTAACAACGCACCAAAAAACCTCGACTATTGGCCCTTTCGGCAACACCCGCGAAGCAAGTGAGGTCTCACCCGAGGTAGAAACAGGGGGGTTACAGGATGCAGGTGTCTATAACCAAGATGGGACACAGATCTATGATAATAACACTTCGCAAAGTACTATATTAACACTTAGGAACAACATGCATTAGTTCATTAATATTATTAACATCGCAGAATATACCCAAGGATAGATCGACGCAGTAACAAATGAAAATATGCCCAAAGCACTTAGCATGAGAAGTTGAATCTAACATTCATTCATCCTTAACACAAGTAAATCACTAAGAAACAACAGATCTATCTATGATACATAATAATCAAGGCACTAAGAAACTAAATGACATAAATAACACAACAAAAAACACACCAAAGACACAAGATATACATGGTTCACCCCAGTGTGGGGATATGTCCACCAACCGCTTCACCTTATTTATTATTCTTCAATCTCTTACATTCAATTTCTCTTGTGCACTAAGCCACAGAGTCAAGCTTCGCACTAGACAGGAGATCTGTGCACTGAGCACCAAATCCTCCTTCCCAAAACTAGGTCAAGGCACAAAGCCAATTTCTCTATTGAGTATAGAGCCTTACATACACATTCTGTTGTACAAAGCAACCCAAACTAATTTCACTTAGCTACCAAGACTTCGCTTGTCTCTTCTTATATTCACTACTTCTACCATACATTCTTACTTATTTATACTTTTACAATTCCTTACAAAAAGGCCTAATCATGGGTAAACCCCATGGGCCAACATCCCATAACCCATTACAAAAACCCTAAAGAACCCCTTGTTGGGTCCACAAAGCTTGCAAAATAAGTGAGATCCACGATCTCATCTCTGCCTGGGTGCTCCATCTTCGACCACCGTGTCGAAGTCCAAAAGTGGTCCAAACCTGACCAAGGTTTCCTCAAAACTTGGTCGAGGGCCAACATGCCCCCAACACTCACCTGTGACTCATCCCGAGTCACTCAGGTCTGGTCAATGCTGCTTCGAAGGCCTCGAGCTTAACTATAGCTTCCTCGACTTGCTACTTCACCTGAGCCTCCTGCTCAACGAGCTCCTGGATCATTTTCTCTGTAACAGACCCTTCCAGGAGATGTTCCACTGTTGCAACCACTTGGTCCAGTTGTGAGCCCTATTCATCAATATCTTCAAACATCTGGCAGGATTCCTCCTGCACCGGTGGTAGCTTCTGTGCAAATTCCATTACCCTGCCCTGGAGGGTAGTGATCTGTTGTTGCACTGTGCGTTTCTCCTAGGATCTCCTCATTCTTTCTACCGCAGTGAGTAGCTTCATTTGTGCCTGTACTGAAAAATGTATGTTGTTGCGTCGCTTGTAACTGTGTTTCCAACTTCCTTAGCTCTGGATCTTCTACAAGGTGTTCATATGTTTGCGCACTTCTATCAGTCATTTGTTTGCACTCTGAGGTGAGGGATCTTATCCTTACAATTGTGTTCTTAGTGGTCTCCTCCCTCTGGTCACGCACCTCTTGCAGGGTGCTCGATACTGCTTGGACCTCCAACTCTGTTATCCTCACTTGAAGCTACTATATGGTCTCAACGAGCTTCACCACTTGAGCCTTGACTGACCCTTGATCCTCCTATTCCAAGCCTGGCATAGAGTGACATGCTTTACTCATAGCTTCTTTGACCGTGGCCCATTCTGTGAGCAACTGCTCCTTTTCTCTCTGTAGCTGGTATGTTTCCTCTTAGATCATTGCCTGAAACTCTTCTTTCTCATTTTCATAGGTGGTTACATAGTACTGCACTACTCGTAATTGTTCTAAAGCTTCATCCTTCTCTTGTTTCAAGGCTTCTATAGCCTTCTCCTTTTCTTCCTGGATTCTATAAAGTTGGGCTTCTGTCACATTCGCAAGTCTTCTCAATTAGGTTGGTTCATCCCCCAATTTTGTAGTCTATGACAAGGAAGGCGCAGTAGGTATTGTGCGGATCAAGCTTGTTGTACTTCCTTTAATTCCTTCTCAACCCTTCCATATAGATCTTCTAGCTTCTCTCCATATCTCTGCAATATTTCCTCAGAAGCCTCCTCCATAGCTCTGTGGACCAAATTGATATCGTCCTCCGTGAGCGTTACCTCTAACTGGGGCTTACTAGCGCGCGTCTTATTTCTTGTTGAAGGTTTCTTTGGAGAAACCTTCCTCTTTTGGAGTGCTACTGTTTCAGTCGGGGGATCTTGAGGCAATGTAGCTTTGCATTCTCCTTGATTTTCTCCTTCATCCCCTCCTCCTTGTCCATCTGCTTCATCTCCTCCTCCTCCTTTGAGCGAGCCAAATCCGTTATCATCAGAAGAATCATCCTCCTCATCGCTCTCTATATCCTAGAATTTCTCCTTCTTTTTCTTCTTCTTCGTCCCACTGGACTATCCGACATGCTCGACCTGGGTGACTAGGGGACTTCCTATGGTATCGTTGTCAGAGAGTTCTGCATCAGCAACAGGTGCCATAAATTCCTCTGGCCAGTCCTTTGTGATCTGCTCCATGTCTTCATCTGTCAGTTTGTAATATGACTATAGTTGTTCCTTTCTCTCATCTCTGCGCGTAGTGATATAGATGAAATGTGGATCTACGTGGAACTTTGCTATTGGTCTGTACTGGTGTAGGGTGCACGATGTCATGCATGGAAATGATTCAATGGAAACCTTCAGTTGTTGATATTATTCATGAAATACAGTGTTGGATTTCCACTGCTTCATCATATCATTGGTGTACCACAAGGTGGAAAACCTGGCGACCAACAACTCTGATGGTTCGATATATAGAAAGGTGGCTCCTTCAAGCATTTTCCAAGCGACAAATGTGATCAAAATGATCAGCCAGCTACAGTGGAATTCGTATCCCAAATCCTAGGTTTCGCGATAGTCTTTCTCGAGTTCATTGATGAGGTAGCTCGCCCAGTTCATTTGCATGCCCTCCACACATTTTCCTGCGAGGTCCACCACGAATCCAGTGACCTGTGTGGGGCGGTTCTTCCTTATGAGCTTCCCAACTATAAGTTGGCAAGCGAGGAACACTGTGCCATCCTGTATAGATACCTTGGCATCCCAATCTATCTTAAATCTCTTCCCAATTCAGCCTGGAACCAAATCCTTGACAAAATAAAAAACAAGCTGGATCAATGAGGCACCTTTTGTCTCAATCTAGTTGGTCGAACTATGCTTTTAAAATCGGTCCTCTCCTCTCTCCCCATTTTTCAATTATGCTCTCTTCTTGCACCCCAAAGAATTAAAATCTCGATCTCCCGTCTCCTAAGGCATTTTCTCTGGGAAGGGGGAAAGACTAAAACAAAAAAATTTCACATTGTTAATTGGGACATTGTAAAACATCCAAAAAAAAATGGAGGCTTGGGCATAAAATATCCTACCCTCTCCAACTTGGCTATGGGAGCCAAAATCTTATGGAAGCTTATTTCGGGAAAGACGGACTAGTGGAAAAAAATTCTCTTGAAGGAATACCTAGCATGGGACAGACTCAGGTGTTTAGAACAACAACACTCCCTGAGCAATGACTCCCCAATTGGGAAGCTTCTTTCTTCCTCCATCCCCCCCATTAAAAGCCAACTCACCTGGATACCTTGCAACGACATAAAGATCCTTATCGGAGTAGACAACATCATGGGAAAGCTTCCACTTTGGCAGCACATTCAACTTCGATCTCTCATTAACTATCTAAAATCGCAAGGCAAGAAATACATCTCGGATATCTATTCCTGGAATGCTAATATGGGCGACTGCATAGGATGGAACCTTCAAAATCTCCCAAGCAATCTTCAGGAAACAACCCATCAGTTGCAAAGTCTTTTGAGAGGACGCACCCCCATCCACAACTTGCTAAAAGACAAGAGAGGTTGGGGCAATGGGATATACTCTATTAAACAAGGTTATTTACATCTTCTCTCTCAAACAAATCTCCCCCCCAAAGATACGATCTGGAATTCCCTCTGGAACAATGACAACCCTCCTAAGGGAAATTCCTTTTGTTGGATAGTTTCTCATGGAAAATTACTTACAGGTGAAAATCTTATCAAAAGGAACATACACGGTCCTTTCAGATGTGAGTTGTGTTGCAATGGATAGGAAACCTCTCAACATATTTTCCTCCATTGCTCCTATGCAATCTTTGTGTGGAAAGCAACCCTCCAAGACCTCCACAACAAAATCAGATGGTCGTCACAACCAAAAGAGTTGTTCTCAAATTGGAAATCCCTTTATTGTGGCTCCTTCAAGAGGAAACCTCTCTTTAAATATTTATTCAAAGTCTTGCCTAAGTACATTTGTTGGAAAATTTGGCTCTCCCGAAATAGGGCCATATTTTCCAACCTCCACTCCCCCCCAGATATTGTATCTAAAAAGGTTGTATCCCTTCTGGCAGAATTATTTCTTTCCAAATCCAAATCCATCTCCTTCACCCCCTCCTCCACCTTAGAATCTGATTGGATCTCCACTTGTTTCCCCTCCATCCCTCCCTTTTGTCACCTTCCCCATCCAACAAGATCCTCCTGGTATCTTCATGATGACTCTAAGTTCTTACACTGGCGCAATGAGAAACTGACGCATACTCTCTACTTCTACGGAGCATCAAAGGGAAACATCGAGGTGGCAGGTGTGGGAGGGGTCATCATTTTCCCACAAGGAAATCAAACACTCACCTTCCACTGGAGCCTCGCAATTGCATCCAATAATCAAGCCAAAGCTTATGCTCTGTATCAAGGCCTTCTCCTCACCAAAAATTCAAACATCCACTCCCTTTCGGTCATTGGCGACTCTAAGATAACCATAAACCATGCTCACAAAGGCTCCCACCCCCTGAATATCCACTTAAATTCCATTTTCCATCGAATCTCGGCAATTACCAAACACTTTTGTAATGTTTCCTTTTTTCATGTTCTTAGATGCAATAACCAAATGGTCGATACTCAAGCGAATCTGGAAATCACTCTGGAGTCGGGTTCGTTGGTTGTCAATGGACTCACGCAACTAAGTCCCATTCCATGATCTAGTCACCCATTCAACAAGCATTCGACAACTTGCGGCCAGCTCACCTATTCGCTCAGCTTGACACTTGGGCTATGAATCTGGCCAACAACGTGAACCTTTCACGTCATAACACATCTCCTTTGACTCCACCACTTGGCTCTTAGATCCAATCCCTCACGCTGCTATACATCACCTCTTGCCACCTTGATGCTCCCTCCTTCACCTCAGTGCGTGCCACTCTTTACTCTCCCTCCATATCCCATAGCTTGGGAAGTCACTTCGGCACTCTTCCGGCTGCTTCAGATTGCGATAACAAGACTTGGAGGGAGGCTTATTTGCTCAACATGACTCCATGGAAGTACTATCCATTCAATTCAAGCAATGTGAGTAGTACAAGGATCAACAGAGGGCATGATAGCAGCTCGTGTGTCCATTCAAAAATAGGTAAACAAAACCGTCCACTGAATATTGCGCAAATGATGGAACATATTAGAACACGCATGGCGCATTTCTTGGGCATAATTCATATTTCTCAAAAGCAAGAGAACTCTACCCCCTCCCTCTGATTGCAGATATCATCTCTTGCATAATTCAGACAGGCAGTGAAAACAATCCCACCAAAATAAGAAGGAGCACAGGAAACCAGCGTTATCTCAGTGGAAGAGAATGAGGAATTGGTTGATATGGTGTGAAATATGCAAATTCAGCTCAGATCCCTCTCAACTCAAGTCCTAACCATAACAGAAATCACCATGCAGCATCAGAGGACAAGGGACGAATGCGAGGCACTGAGGCAACAAATCGAAACTCTTCAGTTTGGGGCTTGACCTGTTTCACCTTTGGCTTCCCCAGCATATTCTGCAGCCATCTTCGATGAAGCCTCTTCTCCTCAACCTTGACCGTGACTGAACCTAAATCTAGGGCTATCAGCAGAAGTAGAATCACCAGCACCAGACAAGAACAATAATTAACTGTATGCTCTGTTTAACAGTTTTTTTGTTAGGCTCTTATTGTATGATCTTTACTGTAAAAGCTTTGGTCAGCTTTAGAATAGTAGAAAGTCTTGCCTCCGCTCACCAAATTCCTACTCAGAGCTTACAGGGAGGCAAAATTTGTAATTACAGGTCCTGCAACTCAATTTTTGTAATTCTCTTGTGATTATCTGCAACTCTTTTAATATAAATTTTCTCTGGTTTTTGTTAAAAAAAGAAAATAAAAGGATTAACGTCGGCGATGATAGTTGTCTTGCGCAACAAAATATAATGTTGAATCCATTGAACAATGTGAAATGTTTCTAAGGCTTGTTTATCGACATGAAGTAATTCAGTTCAGGACCCAACAAAGTACAACTTAAAAGTAATGACATGCTCTTGGAGGTCATCATCCTTCTGAACTAAGACCATGCCAATCGAAAATTCAGCTACTGACAAATACAACGGGAAATCTTGATTATAATTTGGGGGATTCAATAACATAGTCGAAACCAGTGATTTATTTAATGCATCAAATGAACGCTTTGTTGCCTCATCCCAATGAAATGGAACCCCTTTTTTCAAAATACACATAAATCCTTTTGTAATATTGGCATGGTTAGGTACAAAGCGCCGAATGAAATTTTCCTTTCCTTGTATACTTTGAAGCTATCAAATTGCACGCAAGGGAGGAAACTGAGTGATTTCCTCCACTTTCAAAGGGTCAACCATGATCCCTTTAGTTGAAACTATAAAACCCAAAAGATGTCCTGAAGTCAGGGAAAAAATACATTTGTGTGGATTTAACCGGATTTGATAGTAATGACGTCTCTATAAGACTAGGTGAAGGTGTAACATATGTTGATCTCTCTTGTGGGAGTGAGTTGTGAGATCATCCAAATAAACCTCCACTATATGCTTCAGATCGTGAAAAGAAAACATCATGGCTCGCTGAAAAGTGGATCCAAGGTTTTTAAAGCCAAAGGGCATCTTCTTGTAGGTGAAGGTTCCCCAAGGAAAAATGAAAGTTGTCTTATGTTGGTCTTCACGTAGAATTGAAACCTAGTTATACCCCGAAAAACCATCCATGAACGAAAAAATCTTGCTCCATTCGCATTCATTGAGAATCTGATCAATGAATGGTGTAGGGAAGATATATTTTGGACAATCTTTATTCAAGTCATGGAAATCCATACACACTCGAATCGTACCTTGTTTCTTATCGACCAAAACCATATTAGACACCCATTCTATCAAAGTTATTGGGTAAATAAAACCAGTGTTAAGTAGCTTCTCCACCTCATGTTTAATTGTTGTTGCTTTCCTTGGATTCACTAGTCATAAATTTTGTTGAAACAGTTTCACATTCTCATAGGTTTGAATCTCATGTTGAATTATTCGAGGATCTATGCCAGGAATTTCCTCGTACAACCAAGGGAAAAAATCTCTAAACTCCTTAAAAAGTGTCATGTACTCACAAATTTCTTCTTGAGTAACTCTGCCCCAGTAAATACATTTTTGAAAACATCAGGGGTCCTAGAAATGTTAATGGCAACGGTTTCTGATATATTCTCCATATTTCCCTCGGCGTAGACACCATGCCTAGCCAAGGGATTCAACATCCGATCAACACTCCTACTCACGGTTGACTTGAATTTTCCATTTTCCACAAGAATAATCTCAGGGAGGAAATACGATATATGATGCGTATCCTTTGAAGGCCCTTCATCTCCAGTCATTGCCTCAATAATAGCTTCATTTGAGGGCAAGACAGTGTCAAGATTGTCCTAGGAATTTGAATAATTTTGAGCCCAAATAGGCTCTGGAAAAATATCGTCATCCTCCATCAAAGAAGGATCTTGATATGGTTCTACAGTAGCTTGCTATATAGCTTGATAAGAAACTTCTACTGCAAATAGTGGCAAATCCATCCCGACATGTGTGCGACCTTCTACCGATTCGTGCAGCGAGGGTAACACCCATGGGTCCTATAAATACAATGCTTTGAAAGAAGCGACTCTTATTATGTGACCCAAGGAACTCAACTTTTGGTAGCTGACCAAGGTGGAACGAATGTAGGACACTGATGATGGGACATTAAAGGTACCCATAAGCAAAGGATACATTTGAACACCAATGTTCTCAGTTGATGTTGGCTTACTTGTCTACGTGCGGGTTGTAAGACCCAAGGTTCAGTTTATCTCTGACCAATAAACCCATCAGACACTGACCCTTTCGAAATCACCTACTTGTGCAGATGAAGTCTCACCTGAGGTATCTATTGGGACTGCAAGAACCAGGTTTATAAAATAGTAAGGGAAAGGGAGACAAACTCCCAATTCATTCTTCCTTCTTATATCTATGTGTGTGATTCGACTCTAGTTAGTATCACTTTCTTATGATTCATATTCCTCTTCTTAGCATACTTTATATTATTGCAGAGATTATTCAAAGTCACAGTCATGAATATTATGCCATAATTAATCCATAAACTAATTATATTCTACGAGGCATAACAACATAATTCATACCCACGCATAGACAATTATATACCACAAGACTCAATATCATCTCTAAAATCTCTCTTCATTCATCTTTCTCCTTTCCAACCGAATATTACATTCATGACTCTGGCCTAATCTTTCAGCACCCTAATCTCCCAACCCGTTACATATTTTTACTTCAAAATCTGGGGCTTAAAACCCTAGTCTATTTATCCCAAAACTATCCCATTACAATGCATGGCAAGCTTAGTTAATTGGTTGTTCGACTATTTTCTTCTTCTTTTGTCTCTTCATGTTGCTTTTCTATTGTTCTTCTATTTATGGAATGTCATGTTGTCATCCTTCTCTCGTGTTTTATTCTCTCACTCTCTTTATTTCTTCTATCTGTGCATTGTCTTCCTCATGCACACTTTCCTTTGAAATGTGTCTTAGTTGCGCACTACTTTCCTTCCTCTACGCACTTTCTTTATAGTTAGGTTTTTCTCCCAACATTTTATCCAAAACTACTTGTCCAACAGCCCCCCAACACTCACATGTGGCTCGTCCTGAGTCACTCATGCTTGTTTCATGTTCTTTCATGCCGAAATGAAGTGTTGAGAGGCAGCCTTAGAAACCTATACATCTTTGACAACTGCGACCTCTGTTGTTGCTATCTCCTCTATGTCCTGAGGGGTCAAGTCTATGAGTTTGTTATCTTCTTCCACCGCTGCTTGTTTGAACTTACCTTGAACAATGTCCAATTCTCCAATTATCCTTACTGCTTCTTCCTATTGTGGTCCTAGTCTTTGTTGAAGAATATTTTGTTGGTCCCTCAGTCTCTCCACTTCTACAAATACCTAACACTAAGCCAAAATGGATACCATATGCTCTATTGGTTGAAGAGTAGACACCTTGTATGTTTCCTCATGCGCATGTTCTTGCGCTTCTCTTAGCTTGGCCTCTATGCCTTCATTTTCGGGTCTCCCATGAGCTCTGTCCACACCTGCCCACTCTCCTCACAAATTTTTATGCATTCATCTTATACTTTCTTAATATTGGCAACTCCTATCATTTCCATCCTCACCCTACCTTTGCACACCTCTGGTGGCGTTTTAGGCATGCTCCTCACTTGTAAATCTTGGATATACTCCTTGAAGCCCTTAATGACTTCACCAATCTTCAACAACTTTTCCTCCACAGTGGCTTCTATTACCAAGGGAACTTTTGGTACTTCCTGTATAATTTATGGACAACTTCTTGTGTCTTATGTACCATGGATTCAGCTTCATCCTTCTCCTATAGTTATTTCTTTCCAACTATACCTGAATCATCCTTTCTTAACTGTTTTTTCCACTCCATCACCTTGGTTGGTAACTTGTTAACTAAATGCTCCTTTATTACCAAATTCGTCTTATGATTTTCCTCTCATACAGTTGATTTTTTCATGATTTTCGGTGGATTTTCCCATTTAAGACTTATACGACGCTTTTATGAAATGTCACGCCTGTTGCCTAACTGTCATTTCCATGCCTTACTGATATTAATGGTATTAGCATTTCCAAACTATGCATTGGTTATTTTCTATTTCATATGTATACTTAGTAGTCTGTCTCATCCATGTCTTGTCTCTTAAACTTGGTGCAGAGTTATCTTTGCATGTGATGATCATTCCTCCTGTGAAAGTTCTGATACCTTGGTACTTGATCTCCCCCTTTTTTTCATGTATTCTGGCATAGCCCAAATTACTACGCAGCCTATCGACCATCTCAATAGAGTTTTAGCCAACTCCCATTCACCATTCCTTCCAGGAATTTTCCATTCAAGGTTTCAAAACTTCCCTGGATGTTGCATATACTTGTTGTTATATACTAGTACCAAATATTCGAACTGTGCCAACCTCTCCTCTGTTGCGCCAGTATCCAAGAACTCATTGATTGATGCAATGTGCAGTAAAGGTAGAATTAAATCCATTGGCATCATTGCTTCCTGTTCATAGACCAACCAGAAAGGTGTATGTCATGTCAGCTTCTTACTTGTAGTTATGTAAGCCCATAGTATTGTAGGAACTCGTAAGTCCCAATCATCTCTCCTTACATTGCAGATCTTTGTCAAAGCATTCTCCAATATCTTATTAAAAGCTTCCACTGTGCCATTGGCCTGACGGTTATATGGTGTGCTCTTTTGATGATGAATCTGAAACTCCTCAATCAATGTTGTAATTGTGTTTTTTAGAAAGTGTATACCTTGACACTGAGTAATATGTGTGGACATCCAAACCTCATGACTACATTCTTGAACCGAAACTACGCAAAATTCTCCGCAGTAAAATCGATAATTGGTGCTACTTATGCCCACCTTGTCAAGTACTTTGTCGAAGTGATGATGTACCTTTCCCCTGATCTTCTTGCTTTTGTATTGATTGGTCCTACAAATTCAATGGCCCACTTATCAAATGCTTGCAATGTAACCTGTGGATTTAATGGCATTTCATCTCTCATAGATGGTTTTCCCACTATTTGACATACATCACAAGACTGACAATACTCCTTCACATCTTTGTGAAGCATAGGCCACCAAATCTCCGCAGATAAAATCTTATGTATTGTTTCTCTTCCTGTGCAATGTCCTCCAGAAATTCCATCATGCGCTTCTTCAAGTATAATTGGCCTTTCATGTTCCAGTACATAGTGTCTCAATATTCCATCTGTACTTAGAAAATTCATGTTGGTTTGAATTCCCTCTCGCTACCATTTTGGGGCTGACCTAGGTTCAGATCTACTATAGTTTCCATCAAAACCCCATTAAAACTATCGGCCATCCTGGTAAACTAGAAGGCGACGCACTACACAAAGTTCACTGTGCAGTCTCACCCGAGATAGTTCTTATGTGTGATTGCAACACTCAGGTGCTTGCATCCTAGGAATGAATGGGGATAAAGAATTAAACTATGTTATCTTTATTTATTTAATCTAACATTCAGATTATCTTGATCAATCTGTCATTCTTACTCATGCATGTAAATCAACAGATCTAACTAAGCCATTCATACATGGTTCTAACATCTAATCATTAAAAACAAAGGAGATACACAACATTCACTCACTTAACACATGATCTACCTTGGTTCACCCTTCCTGGGCTATGTCCACCAAGATTTGGATGCTCTTCTCTTTTCTTATTATGTTTCCAAAAGTATAGCCCCTCACGCATTACAATCCTCCATCAAAACAGGTTGAGATCTACAATGAGGAAGACTTTATCACACCAGACTCCTCAGCCTGTGATCTAACCCTCAATATCTACCTTTTTTTCTCTCCTCATCTCAACAACTTACAAACTAGATCTGACTTACACAGAAATTTAGTCTTCTTACAGCATGGTCACAATGACCAACAACATGGCATCCAAGTCTGAACCGAAGAGCCACACAAAAACCCTAAACCTAGACCTCCTAGGTACCTATTTATACATGTTCTTGGCTTACTAGCCATTACATCTTCTTACCAAAACCCTAACCCTAGCATGGTTAGGTCTTCTTGCATGCACGCCTCGCATGATTTCCTCTTCTGCATGCATGTCTGTCTTGCACGTGTTGGTTTTCTTGCATGTGCATCTTCTTTGCACGTTTTTCTTTTCCTTCATGCACATCCACCTCCCACGTCATGATTTTCCCCCAAAATTGGGCCTGTGCCCAATAGGCCCCCAACACTGACATCGTGACTCATCCCAAGTCATTTCCTAACTCCAGCATCTCTCACTACTTGTGTTAGTGCTTCATACATACCTTCTACCCTTTGGCACTGCTCCTTGCTAACATTACTTCGACCACCTGCGCGGTGACTGGTGGTCATAGGATATCACCCTTTCCAAGCCTATCTATTCAAGGCACACTTTTGCTGCATTGATTTCGACAACCAACTGTTCTTCCTTTTCTTGTAGAGGCTCCAACTGAACCTATGGTGCGATATTTTGTGTCTGCACCGCCTTTTCCTCTACCTGAAGGTTCTTCATTTCTTTGGTCGTCTTGATATTCTCTGGCAGTGACATTGTCCTCTATCATTGCTTGACATATGGCATTGTTGCATGCAATTTATCTTCCTTCCCTTGCATCTCTTGTAGGCTCCCATCCTCTAATATATGTGTCCATAGTTGGCTGGTCTTTTCTAGCAATTCTACCACTCTATGTATTTTCTGCGTGATTTTTTCTACAGTTGTTGTCACATCTTTCTCTCTTTGCGCTCAAACTGCTAGAGGAGTAGTAGGTACTGCACGCTCCTCTAGTTATTGATATTCTCTTTATATTGTTGTAGTGTCTGCACTATATTTTTTATCTTCTCCTCCGAAGATGCTTCCTATGATGCTGTGTCATATGATATGGCTTGAAAGACTGCATTTATCTGGTTCTCCATCTCGTCCACTTTTTGTTGCGTTATCTCTTTCTTCTGCTCTTCCTGGCTGATGGCTTCCTTCATTACTATATTTTCCTCCTGCGTTATTTGTAGATTCGTTGCGTCAGACCTTGCTCTAAAAGGAATCTCCTACATGACGCTAACCTGTAACTTATACAGTTCCATTGATAGGATATTGGGCAACGCCAAGTCTAACATTTCGATGTCCTTCCCAGGCTTTTGCGTTGTTTCCTCATAGATGAAAAACATATTTGGTATTATGATAAAGTTAGCACTTCCCTGCGTTGTGATTTGTATTGTCTCTCTGACAAGTGTTCCTTCTCTTATTGGCATTGGTTTCTCCTTTTGTTGTTATTCTGCCTTGATCCTCAACTTTTCTAACATATTTTTTACCTCCTATACATGTTCCAAAATTGAAGCTCGATGGTTTTCCACATTTTCCCATACTTTTGACAATCGATCTTCTACTATCGTGGCTATCAAATCTATGTCATCTGTTGTCAGTGATGTTTCCATTTGTTTCATGTGGGCCTTTGCTTTCTTCTTGGTGCCACTTGCTTTCTCTCTTGGTGTTTTCCTTTAGGCATCTGTTGGTTCAGATACTTCTAGCATCTATGTGTCCATACCTGTCTCCTGCCCTTCTTCTTCTTCCATTGAGACTTCTTGTGTCTCCATCTGTCTTTCTTCCACGCGCACTTGTTCTGTTGTTTCCCTTGTTGTCTTCTTTGTGCGTGATGATCCCTATGTCACATCTCATTAGGATGGCTTCTTCATTCTAGTTTTCTTTTTTATGGGATTGTTTCCCCTTTATTGGCCATGTGTCATATTTTTCTTGGTGCTTTCTCCGTTTGTGACTATCTTCTGCACACAAACTGTTCTGTCCTATGTTCTCGTTTATGCTCCTAGAACAATCTTTGGTATTTTTGGCACTTTCCACTCCTCAGGCCACTCTCGGACCTCCATGTTGATGTCATGTGTCATCATGCAATACTTCAACTGCAACCACTCCTTAGATGGATCCTACTTTTCCTGCAACCACATGTTGTGGCGTGATGCCTGGAAATTCGTTATCTCTCCAAATTCCTGGACAGTTTCCACGGAGATCCTCCATGAATCATCCAAGTTGTTTTGGTTCTCTATTAAGTACATAGAAAACATGTCGTTGTTGTATTTATTTGTTTTGGGATTTGGTGTGATTTGCAACGATGTGTAGCGCGTTGCACCACATTTTCCTATCCTTGGCAAGAACATAGTGTATGTGGGTTCCTTCCACCCCATAAGTGCAATGAGGATAAGTAACCACAAATAGTGGAACTTAGAGCCCCAGTCTTGCACATCCTTTCAATATTCAAGGAATGAGTTTAGTAGATATGGGGCCCAGCTCATCGAGCTCCCCTTTGTGCACTGTGCCACAAATGTTACTACTCTTGCGGGCACTTCCTCTTTTCGACACTTGCACATCAATTTGAAACCCAACATTCGTGTTGAAAATTGTTTCGCGAGATAATTGACATCGTTGA
Organism: Picea sitchensis; assembly: GCA_010110895.2. Lineage (NCBI taxonomy): Eukaryota > Viridiplantae > Streptophyta > Pinopsida > Pinales > Pinaceae > Picea > Picea sitchensis. Next base: position 103,730 of record SNQJ01S0020190.1, on the reverse strand, counting down.
TCTTGATACCCCTATTACCCCTTTCTATGCCATACTTTTCTTTGATCTCATCCGAGATGAATTTCTCCTTAGTTTTGTCTTCTAGGTATTGTTATGGCTTCTCCCCATCTGTGGGTAGCTCTCTAATTGTTGCGATGAGATCGATGTTGATCAAAACTAGCTTATCCATCCACAAGATGCCTCTATGTACCCTTGCTACCAGTTGTTTGACACATCCCAAAAATGAAACCATTTGTTGGTTTGACTTCCCTCTCGCTACCATTTTGGGGCTGACCCGGGTTCATATCTACTACAATTTCCAACAAAACCCCCTTAAAACTATCGGCCCTCCTGGTAAACCAGAAGGTGACACAGTGCACATAGTTCACTGCACAGTCTCACCCGAGATAGTTCTGATGGGTGACAACAATGCTCAAGTGCTTGCAGCCTAGGAATGAGTGGGGATATGGAATTAACCTTTGTTATCTTTATTTATTTAATATAACATTCATCTTATCTTGATTAATTTCTCATTATTACTCATGCATGTAAATTAACATATATAACTAAGTCATTCATACATGGTTCTAACATCTAATCGTTAACATCAAAGGAGATACACAACATTCACTCACTTAACACATCATCTACCGTGGTTCACCCCTCCTGGACTACATCCACCAAGATTTGGATGCTCTGCTCTTTTCTTATTATGTTTCCAAAACTACAACACCTCACGCATTACAACCCTCCATCAAAACATGTCAATATCTACAATGAGGCAGACTAGATCACACCAGGCTCCTCAGCCTGTGATCTAACCCTCAGTATATACCTTGTTTCTCTCATCATCTCAACATCTTACAAACTATATTGTACTTACATAGACATTCAGTCTTCTTACAGCATGGTCACAATGACCAACAACATGACATCCAACTCCGAACCGAAGAACCACAGAACAACCCCAAACCTAGACCTCCTAGGTACCTATTTATACATGTTCTTGGCTTACTATCCATTACATATTCTTAACAAAACCCTAACCCTAGAATGGTTAGGTCTTCTTGCATGCACTCCTCGCATGCTTTCTTATTCTACATGCACATATTTCTTTCATGTGTTGTTTTTCCTGCATGTGTGTCTACCTTCCACGTGCTTCTTTTCCTGCATGCACGTCTGCCTCCCACGTCGTTATTTTCCCCCAAAACTGGGTCTGCACCCAACACTTCACAATGTCTGAGAAGTAATCATCCACCATCCTTACTGCAAACAATTATGCATTTGGGAGGCTATCATATAAATTACCTGCATATTCTCCTATCAATATGCATGATAGATGATCTGGTCATGCATTCAGCTTCCTTGGTTTTACTACGACCTCAAATTCATATTCCGGAAATAATAATAGCCATGTGCATATTCTTCCTCCTAATATGGGCTTGTTGACTAAGTAATTTAATGTAGAATGGTCTATATACATATTGAAGTGGGACCCTAGTAAGTAGTGCCTAAATTTTTTTCGCGCATAGATCATTTCCAATCATTCTCGTTCTGTAGTTGTATAATTCATTTCTGATATAGAAGACTTCTTACTTGAAAAACTGATTGGATGATTGATGTCCCCTTCTCCTGGTTGTGACAACACTGCTCCCAATTCTATGGATGATGCATCTACATGTACATGGAACTCCTTGTTACACTCCGTAAATATCAAAATTGGTGTGGTTACCAATTTTTGTTTCAAAGTGTCTAGCCCCTTATGGCAATTCTCATTCCATTGAAACTTGGCTTCCTTCTTCAGTAAATTTTCCATGGGTATTGAAATATACGCATATCCTTTGATAAATTTATTTTAATAACCAATATGACCCAACGTAGGCCTCAATTTTTTGACTAATGTCGGAGGTTCCAATTCTAGAATTACTGCAATATTGGTCGAATCGACTAATAGTCCTTGTTTGCATACTACATGTCCTAGTATAATTCCAAACGACACACAAAAGATACATTTATTCAATTTCAATGAAATATGACACTGTTTGCATCGATCTAACATGAGTCGAAGAACTTCTATATGATCCTGCAGTAGACTAACATCGTCCAATCATTCAAGTAAACTTCCAGGAATTTATGGATGAACTCCTTGAATGCTGCCACTACTACCCTAGAAAACACCACAGGGGCATTTGTCAATCCAAATGGAATAATTGTATACTGATAAATTCCCCACTCTATCACAAAAGTGGTCTTGTTCCTATCCTCATGCGCGATTCTTATCTGATGGTACCCATAGAATCCATTTGTAAAAGAATAAGTTTCCTGACCTCCTACGTTTTCCAGTACTTCATCCGTGAATGGTGTTGGGAATGGATCATGTAAGAATGCATCATTTAGTATCCTTAGATCCACGTAGATCCTAATTCCTCATGTCTTCTTATCCTACAACACCATTGGGCTAATCCACTCAGATTCTTCTACTAGCTCAATGATTCCCGCATCCAACATCCTATCTATTTCAGCCTTGACCTTCTCCTTGTACCTCAAGTTTAAACTATGATATCTCTATCGTACTTTCTTAGGTCTAGGTTTCATTGGGATCTTAATCTCACCTAAGTCTCATGCTATCCCCTTCATCTCTGAAAATTTTGTTGGGAATAAGTCCTGATATTCCCGCAATAAGTCTACAATATTCTTAATTGTCTCATCGTTCCAATAATCTCCTATCTGTTCAAACTTGGGATTCTATGACGTCCCAATATTTACCTTATGTGTCTTTATAGGTTGTGTGTATGCAGAGGATGCAAGATTTGTCCCTCATACTTCTCATGCTCCTTTTTTCTCAGGTATTTGTACATTCCTAGGATCCTCTTCCTCATACTCTTCCTTCTCTACATTATAACATTCCAATAGATCATGGAAAATCATATTGTCTTTTTGTGCACTGCATACTGGTTCTACTTCCATCGTCTCTACCTCCAAGAATATCTTCATTCGAATCGCCTATAGTGCTACATATATAGATGGAGATTCATGTTCAAATTTTAATGTGATTTCGAATCTCCGAGCTAATTCTTCCCATCTTGTTGTCTCCTTGTGCATCTCCAATTCTAAATACCAATTCTTTGGTATTGTGTGCAAAGTGTGTCTAATTCACTATGACCATTCTTTCATTCCCTCTGTGTGTGCATCCCACCATCTATTTGGAGTCTCCATTAAGACGACATCCAGTGCCAACAGCCTTTGTTGTTCAGGTACCTGTAACTCAAATGATTTTACAAACATGCCTATATTGGTTAGTCCATCGTACCTAGGTGGGTCACATAGCTCCATTCCAATACAACGCAATGATTGGTTTATACATGCACATCTTCTAGTTGACACTTCATTCTGCCTCTGCTACCAATTATCTAGATCATCTTATGAATCTTATGTGCATGAACTGATACTTCCCCAACTCAACGCACCATTTGTTTTCAAGTCAACATAATCCTCCATATGCATAGTTAAATTGTATAAGTTGTCAATGTCATTCCCTTTAGCTGGATCTGTGTATCTATTTCCTTCTAATGGGTCCAAGGGTGCAGTAAATTTCAGATCCCTAGCCTCGAATATCATCTCCCCCCTTTTCAAGTTAATGATTTCTTGGTTATCGAAATACAATTCCAATCCCATCAGTGTTGGATATGGTTGACTATCATCTACTATCTTAATAAATTCAAAGACTTCCATGTTTCACACCACATCTATGTTCATAGGTACTCCTGTCAATCTCGCAATCAGGACTATCTTATGTTGATTCAAGAACCTTAACTGAACAGGGGACCATAGTAGCTTGTGTTTATCCATAATATCCCATGTCTGCTCAGGTAGCACATTCACATCATACCCTAAGTCCAATATAACATTATCCACATCATACTCTCCAATATGCGCATTGAACCTGAATTCTTTGTTGGTTCTCTTCCTACCCAGTACCTGGTTTACTATTCTTTGTGTGACTGCGGTTCTCTTCCTTTTATGCAGTGATCAATCATTTCATATAATGTACTTAACGTAGTTCCATATTTCATTAGTTCTACAAAACTCCTTAGGAATTATGTTAGTGTACTTACCTTCGCAATTGGCTTCCCTGGCACAACTCGATCTTCTATACGAGGCAACGATGATGTTGATACTCCCCCATGTTTTCCAAGTATTTATTTTCTTTCTCTCTGATATGTCTCTTTTTCCTATTGTGGATCAAATGCTAGTATAGGCCCTGCTGACTTCCTTACCCACTTCTCAGTCTTCTTTCCTTGATTCTTCATATCAGTCCATGTTCTACCTCCTCCACACATAATAACTGCTACTTTTGGTCCTTCATTGTGTATTTTGGTTAATATCATTTGCACATTCTAATTTGGATTTGGGTTTTGGATTCCTCTGGACTGCCACTTCGCAACTAGTTGGGGACATTCTTCTGTTGAGTGATTCAGTGCTCTGCAATATGTGCACATCATACACGAATTCTGGAAATCACGGGCCAAGTGTTCACGTTGATTACAGTTATAACAAATAATCGTTCATCCTCCTCCTCTACCAAAATTCCCTCTTCCTCGTCCTCTAAAAAATGTTCCTTTGTTCCTGTGATTGAAACCTCTTTGATTGTTATACTGCGCACCACCCCCCTGCGATGACATTCTCTTCTTATATCTTGTACATATCTGATGTGTGCTCCCTTAGTAGGTCGAACAGGTGACAATCCTTCTCTTTGTGTCCTACCAACTTGCAAAAATTGCAAAACAAGTTCTTTGGTGTATTCTGATACTTTTGTAGCAATGGAAACTCAGAGGGGTGATGGCCCCATTTCTTACATATCTCTCATAGCTGCCAAATACTGCATGAATGTTGGGAATTCATCCTTATGATGGCCCTCCATCCTGCACTTGGTACACCAAACATGTTCTTGTTTTTCCTTCCCTTTGTTAAGCTCGGCCAATTGAATTGTCAATGCAGCCAACTATGTTTGAACTTGTGTCATTCCTCCAATTTCTCCTACCAGAGATGCCTCTAGTTTCATTGCAATTTCCAGAGCCTCGGGTTGCGATGTAACATTCTTTTGAATTAGTGGCCTATGAATGTGTGGTGGAATTCCTCCGATAAACCACTCTTGATGTTGTTGATATGGAATTTGGAAATTAAATCTCCCCATCACATCCTTAAATCATTGATTGAAATCCCATACAGACTGTGTTTGTACCTGTTTGATCTCTTTTAGTTTTGTGATGTATTGCGACTCTGACTTTAGATTTTTGAAATCCTTTAGTAGCACTTGTTTTATCTCTTCCAAATTCCTATCCTATCTTGTAGGCGTAATACTCTGTAACTTCATATACCATACTAGTGCATGACCTCTAAATGTTGTCACTAACTTCTCAATCTTCACAGCCTCATATTGTATGTTCTTAGCAACCCAAACTATTTCGTAGACAAAAAAGTGTTGTTATGGATCCTATGACCCCAGTGCCTTGAATTCAGGAAGTTTAAGAGTATTATCTACTCCTTCCATGTTGGGTTGTGTAGTCCCTCCTTCTGGTGATGCTGGTGGACTATGATTTTGACTTTGACTCTACGCACTACTCCCACTATTATGACTGTTATTACTTTGTCCTCCTTGACTAACTACTATGGATTTTGACAAGTCTTCAAACGTTATCTCTGATTGTGGTGATGCACATGGGTTCATGGAATCAACACAAGATCTTTTCTGAGTAGGAATTATCAGCTCTTCTAATACTTTACTGGAATGAAACTCCTCTCCTTCTCCTCCTATATATGGTATCTCCACCATTCATACTAGTGTGCAAGGTTCTCTTTCCTCTAACTCATTGTGCGGATCTTCTCTCCCATCCCCAATATTTTGCCTCTTGTTCCTCCTTCCTCTACAAAACTCTCCAAACTCATACTCTTCCTATGGTATACTTCCTTCTTGCATCCTCACTCCCTTCTTTCCTTTTCCATTGCTTCCTTCATTCTCTTAGATGATCCTCCTGACATCCTTTGGCTCCCCCTATGTGCACAAATCCTTTTTAGCCGTTGAAATTCATTACCATCATGTGTTTTTCACATAACAACATTTTTATCCATGTATTTAACGATTTTAAGAACCTCCCACGCAGACCTTTGAAAAAGTATATTTCTGCAACACTGTATGATTGAATGCATTCTACTGCAAATTATGTAACATAACCCCCTAGTACACTATCCAACCAAAAATCAATTGCTCAAGTAGTTGGGTTACTTACCTAATTTAGTTTTCTTACCAATTCAGGAGTCCAATTCCTCGACGCTACATCATTAAACCTTTCGGTTTTTTCTACTAACCTTTCTAGCCACTCGGTTAGAATTTTTGGAAATTCACCAAAGAAACTTTCATGCATATTCATGTACACATACATTTGCATCCATTGCTTGTCACTCATATGAGGATTCATGTTCTCTTGTCGTGAAAATTCCTGTTATTTTCGTTCCAACCATTTTGTGATCTCCTTCTTAGTCTGACTCCAAAACATTCCCTTTATCACAATTTCCCAGTCCCGACAATAGAACCATTTGTTGGCTTAATTTTCTGCATGTGGGTTGTAAGACCCGAGTGTTATCACTGAAATTTCGTCCGCACATGGTTACAAGAACTCAGCATCATCAAACAATGGTGAAGTCATCCATGGACTTTAATTAATACCAAAAGCGTTCATAAAAAGGTCAAAAAACTATACAAAGTAGTGAAAAATTGAAGAGCACTATGCAAACATTGGGCGCGCGTGCACATGCGTGAAACAGAAACACAGAAATCGCACACATGTGCATGATGCGCGACTGTTATCCAAAATGTCATGCACCTGCTAAATGGCGCATTTATGAGAGTGGTCAGCCTCCCACCCACTTATGGTTCAGCTCCCAAGCCGATTTGACTCTCAAATCTGGACTAGATCCGACTGGTGGGTTGGTCAAAGACCTAGGAATGCCCTAATTGACCTCTTTTCACACTACAAAGCAGTTAAACAATAACCCAAAGGAATGTTATAAAAAGACCTTGGATGCACCTCATTTTTCAAGGAATTCAAAGTAATGTTATGTTGTCTCTATTCTCTTGAGGACTCCACCCTTGTTAAGAGCATATTTGCACCATTGCATTGGACAATCCATCTCACCCATTGAGTGGATTTGTAAAGAGTTCTTTCATCATTTTCCATTTTTTCTTTGTTGTAAGAAGAGTTAGATAGTGGGGGTCCAAGAGCCCTCCCTTGGAGGAAGAAGGGACTCACAGTCCCCTTTCTTCTTAGTGTATTGTTTCACTAATAGATCAGCCTCAACATTGGTGACATGGGTCTTATGGTTCTTTTTGTTTCTATGTCCCTATGCTCATGAATTTAGTTGTTATTGCATTTCTTAGTTTAATTCTTAATTATAGTCTTTTATTTTCTTTCCCTAACTCTTTTCCTTGCAGTTGTCCTGCTCAGCAGACCCAACTGAGCTTGCAAGAACCTCTATTTTGCTCACTAAGGTGACAAAAGAGGTGCAACAGATTGGCGACTCCACTGGGGACAGGTATCAATTTTCTACCCCATTTGGGTTTTTCTTGCTCTTCTTTTAGTTTGTTTAACTTGCAGGTGCACTAACCGGCCTAAGCTGACCTGCCACTCAGCCAATTCCAAGTTGAATTGATAGAAATCCATTCAGATTTTTCATTCTCGACCGTGTGTCATATATGCGCGGGTATTTAGGTCCACAGACGCGCATTGTGCGCACATGCACCTGATTCACGGTTATGTTCTGTGCACGTGTGCCTGTTGACTTGTCTCTGTTCGCGCGCATGCGCTCTGTGCGCCTCTGTCTCCACTGAGACCCGCGCATTTGTGCAAAAATTCACATTGTAAAGTTGTTGAGATGTGGGGAAGGCCACTTTCCTTCTTAAAAATGATTTCAAGCATGTTTTAAAGCTGCACCACACTTAGTCCCCTTATCATATAAAGGGGTTAGTCAAAAACACATAGGCACTTAGGAGGATAAAATTAATTTCCCTTCTTTTCTTTTTGCCACATGGATGGCTTGTTTTGACTCACAAGTTAAGTTGGAAATCATTTTTAATCACATTTAACTTGCATTGGGACTAAAAGTTGAATAACAATCACTTAGTATGCTCTTCTCTCGCACCTCCAAGCGATCTTGAGAATCAGAAAAAGATTGTGAAATGATTTCATGTCCCTTAAGAACATTAAAACCTTTAGGAGAGGACAACAACCCTTCTTGGGGCTCCTCTTAGTTTAATTTTTCAAACACATCTTAATATTGTAACGAGCCCATACATGCCCACATGATACAAAGATAGGATAGTGTTTGAATTTTGCTTTCTTAGATCAA
>SNQJ01S0020190.1:79030-89248 GCA_010110895.2 Picea sitchensis | reverse complement strand
TCATGTGGAATGTGTCTTAGATACGTGCTACTTTCCTTCCTCTATGCACTTTCCTTATACTTAGCTTTTTCTCCCAACATCGTATCCAAAACTTTCTGTCCAATAGTTGTTGAATGAGAGTTCTCTATCCACAGGACTGTGGATCCTCGATTGAATGAAGAGCTAGAATAGTTGAATGAAATATGATCGATAGTTACGTTCTTTCCCTCATGAGGAAAACATAAAACCTGAAAAACCAATGATACAACGACTCTCATTACGTAAGTCCAACTCCTTCCCAACAACAAGTTGTAATCGAGTGGTGCATTGAATACTTATACCTATATGGAAACGGTCTTCCCTCCTAACTGAATTAGAAAAGAGGAAATGAGAGCATGCAGTCTAAATGAACGTCCTTCAAACGCGGTTAACAATGTAGTTGAAGGCACAAGTTATAGAGAGCCAATGGATTTCCAATAGGTCAAATACATGACACGGGTCGAAGCCCCCTTGTCGATCACGGTCCTCCCAATCACATGCTTCTCATAAATCACATTGATATGGAAGGATGCATGGTAAGGAAGGAAGGGATTGGCATTAGAAGTGTCAAACTTCACAACGAGCAGGCTAGAAGGATCCTTCACTCCGATGGTGGAAATAAATGTGGTGCATTGCATAGGGAAACTCTGCAACACCTCAAGAGCAGACATCACACACGGTGCTTGAGATAAATCGTCCACAATAGATTAGTTGAGCATGGATATGGTGTTAGGGCTATGGAATGCTCTTTTGTACACACCTTTTGGTATGCACGCTATTGTTTCCTTCTCAAGTTTGTCATGTGAAGAGGTCCATGAGGATCGAAAGTCTCTTTTCCTTTTGTTGACGACTCTAGATTACTATAATCGCAATACCTGGTCATCACATCTAATTTATCCTCTTTTGTGTGGTTGACCATATTAACGAACTTAAATGATCCATCAAGCAAATTTTCACTTGGAGTGCCCCCTTGCGTGTTATAAGTGGAAGATCCAGCTTGCATGTTTTTCCCTTGCGGGAATGCATTTTGTAATACAACAGGTTGTTGTTGTTGTTGTTGTAACTTCATTAAACTTTGGGCATCTTCCATCTTAGGGCATTGATGAGTGAGGTGGTCATCCCCACAAAGCTTACATGGGAACTTCACCTTTCTCTTTTCACTCTTTTTCCCCTTCAACATTCTTATTAGGCTTTTTGTCATTTCCACCACCACCATTCTTTCCTTTGCCTTTATTTTTCTCTTCGGGATATTGAGGACCCTTCTGAGTCTTCGACTACACAATGTGTGCATTCAAGGATTGGGTTGTAGGGGTGGTTGAGCAAGACGTTGGACCAGCTACAGTCTATTGAATTGATAATTGTTGCATCTATTTAGAAACAAGATCTGTGGCTTTGTTTTGAGATGAACCAACAATGCCATCATCATGTTGTATCGACTTCGGTTTCACTAAGTAGAGGGTTGACTAAGGTGCATTAGGAATAATCGTGTAGAGCATTTTGGATTGAGAGTAAATCAATTCCAATTGTTGTTCCCTAAAGATCACCTCCTCTTCTGAAAAGACCCTTGAAGTGGCTACATCCTTATAAATGTAAAGAAGCAACGATTTCAAGAACCACTCTAAAATAAATTTGGGTGGTATTGTGGATTTAATCAAGCTCTTTTGTCTCCTCCATTCCCGAATATGATCGAAAATGTGAGTGGCATTATTTTGTTCAAAGTTGGCCAAAATCTTTGTTTCAGCATCATACCGGACTAGGAGTTGGAAGTGGTTGAGAAAAATCATGGCAAGGTCGTCAAGCGTTGCATACTTTGACCTCTTTAGTTCAATATACCATTTCATGGAAACCCCCGTGAGGGTACATTGGAATAAGTGTACCCGGATCGAGTCATCATTTAAAGAATTCAACAAGCACCATAAATGAAACGTCATAACGTGGTCTTGCGGATCTTCACCCCTCTTCCCCTAGAACTTTGGGATGTCTAATGGAAATTTGGTGAGGATGGCAGGAAAGCTCAGGTGAGGACAAATTGGGTCATTCATCAACTTAGATAAATATGGAAAATGAAGAGTTGTTAGAAATGGCAGCCTTGGTTGCGTCATCGACTGACTAGCAACTTGAAAAGAGGGTCTTGGATTGTAATTGTCACTAGGTTTCAAGTAAGAGTTTTTCAATGGACCAAAGCTTTGGGTAAAACCTTGTTGGCTCTGGTTCAATGGAGGATATCCTCCACCCATCTGATTCATAGATGGAAATCCAAGATCGCCTCTTGTTGAACCCCCTTGTGAAGGGACTAACCCTTGCATGGGGTTATACTGACCGAGAAAGGGATTTCCCCCTGATGGCATCCCTTGCAAATGGAAATACTCTTGCGTGGGATTCCACTAAGCTTGGAAGGGGTCCCCCCCCCCTCCCCCCGACACTGTGGATGTGGAAAAAGTATCGATCCCAAATCCACTATATAATGTGAACGAAGTGGAAGTTGAAGGCATGCTAACAACACCCATAGAAGCTCCCCAAGCTCTTAAAGAGTTAGGACCGGGAGACGGAAAAGCCCCGCTCCCAACAGATGGGAACAATGGAGGAATGTGACATCCACCTCAAGGTATTTCTTGGTAGGGAATAGAAGAACTCCCTGCACCAATGTTAGAAACTTGGGATGTTGTCTGGGAAACATTCAACACGTATACTTATTTGTTATGGAAGTTTTATTTTATTTTTTGTTTGCTAGTGTGTCTTTTTCCTAAAGGATTAACCTATGATCTAAAAAACTGCGACCTAGGGTTGTCTACGCTGTCAAAATCACTCGAGGATCTCACCCAGCATGGGCCACACCAACCCTTAACATGCTTGGAATTTTTTGGATGTCTCCTCCCAACTATCACAAGTTTCGAACCTTGACCACCTAACAGAACAAAACCCTCGAAACCAATCATGCTCTAGGGGGATTTGACTATGGAAGTTTAGTAGTTAATTTTTAGCAAACATTATTGTTGTTGTTGTTGTTATTACCATTTTCATTTGTTTATTCCTCATACATGCATGTGTTAGTGGGGTTGCAACATATACATCATACCATAACAAGTTAGTTGCTTGATAAAAATACACTAGAATGTAACATATTGCAAGTCTTGAGCCAAAAGAAAATGTAACAAGCAATTAGAATATAGATAACAAAGTTTCCATGTCCTTCTAAGAAATACATGTCAAATCCAAAACTCCATTAAGAAAAACAAAGACCAAAATCATTAAATTCATGAATTTTGAATGTTGAGAGTTTCTTATTCATGTCACTTCTTCTCTACATTGGTTGTGTCTACTATAACTACATGCTCACATATATGTGAGCATCCTCACATATATGTGAGCATGCTCACATATATCTACTTGTAGTTAGTCCACTTGAATATATGCTTCCATAAATTCCTTCTCATCCTTGGCTCTAAATTAAAATGTATAATGAAAATGACATAGATAAAAAGACTAAGGAAATAATTAGTTGTCATTATCATCATCTTAGATGTAATGATATCTTTTACAAATTGTTTGATCTTCGATATGCTAATCATTGCATCTAGCGCACCCTTCTTCATTTTATTTATCATAAACATATTATCACTATCATTACTTATGTTTGTGTTGATTCTCTTACCATTTACCATATTTTATAGTTCACAAATACTCTAGGATTTCAATCCACATCCTTACCTTACCCTTTGGTGGCATAGCCTAGAGACATCATACACTAGTGAGTAAACTTACAACATTGATAGCATAAGAGGATTCTCCTCATAACCCACAAATATCACATGGCAATATCATAACATTGAACCATTCAGTGATAATAGACAATAAAATTCCACCAAACATCCTACTTTTCTTATTCTTTAGTTATGATTTTATTGTTTATATTTTGTTACTTTTTATTTGTATTGTAAAATAAGTTTTTAACTATTTGTTTTTTATTACTTTGTCCTAGACAATATCCATTAATTTCTTATTTTAAATAAATTAATACTTTATAAATTTGTTTTGGAAAAATGTGCATTTAAATATCCAAGAATTATGCTCCTTTTAAAGAATATATTATAACAAAACCTAGAATAACTCTTCATGGTATATTAATAACCTCGGATAGAATTACCCATTGACTATTTTTTAAGGATCTTTGAAGTTAATGTGCATCATGGTCCTCTTTTCATCTTTATACTCCCATATTGCAACATTCTCCAACTATACTACAACGAAGAAAGAGATGATTAATTTCTTCCTCAATGGACCCACACAACACACAACTCGAAGATAATGTCAAAATTTGGTGTTCGTCCTTGCTTTCAAAAAAAAATTATTTAAGAACCTTCCTAGTATTTTTAATGCCTTTCAATTTACATTCATGCAAATTTATACAATGTAATTACAATGGATAATATTAAATAGAAAAAGTTGAAAACAAAAAGGGATAGAGTACAAGGTAGTAACTCAACTAGCTAAAATTTTATCTTTTCTTCAAATTCACTCTTTAAAATTAAAATTTGATGATGAATATCAAACATTGAACTTTGAAAAATTATATATATGTGTGTGTTTAGCAAAGAAATTAAATTTTGATGATGAATATCAAACATTGAACTTTGAAAAATTATATATGTGTGTATGTTTAGCAAAGAAATTAAATTTTGATGATGAATATCAAACATTGAACTTTGAAGAAAAATTATATATATATATATATATATATATATATATATATATATATATAAGTCAATCGAAATGTGAGTATATATATATATATAAGTCAATCGAAATGTGAGGAAAACAACCACATATTGTACAATAGTGCATGTTATAGTCTAACATTTATAATGGGAAATTGTAAAATGTGACACTCTTACTACAAGAAAATGACAGAAAACTAATCTATAAAATTTAAAGATTGAACAATTTACTTCAAATCATTTTTTGTTGTCTCGTCTCCAAAAACACTTATTAAAAATGTTCAAATTGAACAAATTAAAATTTCAACGTTTCTAAAAGACCCCAATACTTACCCATACATATTCTCCCAAATAAAAATATTGTTCCTCACTAGTAATGAGAGGAAGGACGTTGAGATTTTTTAATATTGTTCCTCTCTAACTACTAGAGAAAAAACACATGAGATATTTGTTAATTGACATGAAATTGAAACCTTCTTACAAATTGGTTTCTTCTCATATAGATCACCAACTTAATAAATACCTTGATTTGTTAGAACTAAGTTCACCTGAACCCCAACTCCCCGTTTGACTTTTTTCCACAAAAAAAAATACTCTCTATATTCAAAAAGATATAAATATATACAAAGACTTTTTTTCCCAACTACCCGTTTGACTTATCCTTCCCTCCCCATCTTAAATAATATATATTTTTTCCTTACTTTCTCTCACATAGATAGGGAACCAAATGGAATTAGCACTCCGTGTGTGCCACAATTGCAAACTTATTAAGGTCTTAAAATAATAAATTTATGTCAATGACTTAGAGTTAAACGATTCTCATTCAAAACTACAAGTCAATTATTTATGGAAGTTCCTATTTGGTATATTATCTATGGGAGGAGGACAAATAGTGTTTTTTATTATTAGTAAATATGTAAAGATTTAAACAATGAGAGTATGGTCTGTTGTAACATAGCTATACCTTAGTGTATATGAGCGTTATAAAATTAACATGACAATATGATTAAAATCAACGTGTCACACTAACATTACAATCCAAACTGAATGCGAAACGGTAATGTATAGACCTACTTAAAAACCTACAATATAAAAGACATTATGAACTAAATCTATCGTCAAGTGTATTTATGTTATTCACAAAAATTAAATCAATGACAAAGAGTAATAATCTATATTATTGATAAATTTAAATCCATAAAATTATGTTTTAAATTATAAAAATACAATGTATTTAAAACAATTTGAAATATAAAATTTGTTAAAAAAATAACTATAAAAATAAATTATAAAAATAATTATAAAAATTCTATAGGAAAAACAATTAATCTTATTAACATTCATTCAAACTAATTTAATATATCAAACATGTATTATATCCTTTTTAATAAATAAAAAATCAATTCCCAAAAGATTAAACTCTTTCCCTTTTAAACATCAACACTCTACACTAATCATATTAGTGATATGAATCCTACTTCAATATAGTTGAAGTATCAATTTGGAAAAAGATTGAGCTCACCATTAGTTTCAAAGACATGAAAATCTTGTCCCATAACAAACATATAAAACAATGAAGATTATATACCAAAGAGAATTCACACTCATCTTAAAGAGTTATAAATAAAGTAGTTAGATAAAGTTGCACCATTACATCCAATAATACAACTTAAAATAATATCATTACATCCAACTACACAATTTAAAATACATTGACTCTACTGCCATATAACCTTCACCATGACAAACATCCACAAATATGTCACCGACAAACATCCCCCAAGTATTCCCATCCACAAATATGTAACCGACACCCGACACCTTATACTCGTTTCATCCAACCAATTCCTTTGACCCCATCTTATCTCATCACATTTAATTATCAGTCATAACAGCTTTCACGGCCCAACGAGCTTACCGTTAACTTTAGACCTCCATTTTCTGCTTTTTGTTTTTTAACAAACTTAGACAGGCTATATATACATTGTATATCTAACTTTAGACCTCCATTTTCTGCTTTTTGTTTTTTTACAAACTTAGACAGGCTATATATACATTGTATATCTCTTCACATTCATTCAGCATCGTTGATAGATAGCTCTGGTGTCTGCATCTATCTATCGAACATTTGTGTGTATATCATCAATCTGACGAAGAATGTCTGAAGAGCGTCGTCACCACCTCTTCCACCACCGAAAGGAGGAGGAGGACGACGATAACGTTAACGTTAACGTTGTTGATTCGGAGGAGGCTTATGGATCGGCTGCTGATCAGCCTGCTGCCGCATATGGATCCTCCGATTCCCAGACCGGCTCGGATTATAACGCCAGTTCTGCCTACGCCTCTCAGCAAGTCGAAGAAGATGAATATGAGAAAGCCCGAAAGGAGGAGAAACACCACAAACGTATGGAGCACGTTGGGGAGCTCGGAACCGTGGCTGCCGGAGCCTATGCACTGGTATGTTATGCTGATCTGCTATATACACAATGAATATGTATTTCTTTTTTCTGTGTTTCAATTTAGTTGATGTGTTTGAATTGGTGATGATATATTCAGTATGAGAAGCATGAAGCAAAGAAGGATCCGGAACACGGTGGGAGGCACAAGATCGAGGAGGAGATCGCCGCTGCAGCCGCTGTGGGTAGTGGTGGATACGCGTTCCACGAGCACCACGAGAAGAAGGAAGACAAGGAGGAGGCGGAGGAAGCCAGTGGTGGCAAACATCGCCACCGTCTCTTCTAAACTTGGCCATGGCTTTAGCTACACTCCAAGGGCCGCGGACATTTATAGCAATAGCCAATAATAGCAGTGGTTATTTCTACTTGCGTGTCTAATAAAAGAGTTATTTATATATGTTCTGTAATTTCTTTTGTTGGAGTTTTTCAGGGTGTTGTGTAGACTTTAAGCTTTGAGTTGTGCTCGTTGTATATCTGCTCGTATGAGCATATGAAAGTCTCTATATTTCTTGAAAATAAAAGAGCCCTTGAGAGTCCAAATAGGTTATATTGATATCGATTTAAGTGTTTTTACTTAATCTATTTATAAATAATAATAGGGTGAGAGAAGATATTAAAAAGAGGATACTGTTTTGATTTTAATTTTAAATTTTTTATATTTAATAAATTTTGAAATTAAATTAAATTTTATTTTTTGTTAATCAATTTTAAGATTAAATGATTAAATCAGTGTTAAATTTGAAAATAAAAATATTTCTCAAAATTTTACTTTATCTTTTTTATTTACCTATCAAATAAATGAATTGTGTATTTCAAATTTTATTTAAATTTTTTATATTTAATAAATTTTGAAATTAAATTAAATTTATTTTAGTTAATCAATTTTAAAATTAAATCAATATAAATTTGAAAATAAAATTTTACTTTCTATTTTTTTAATTTACATATCAAATAAATGAATTGTGTATTTCAAATTTTATTTAAATTTTTTATATTTAATATATTTTGAAATTAAATTAATTTTTTTTAGTTAATCAATTTTAAAATTAAATCGTCCCCGAGGTGTAGGACAGTCACTGACGGAGTGTGTTGTTAAGCCACTCCGTGTTGAAAAGTCACTGGTTCAAAACCTGGCTCAGGCTTGGTGCGACCGGGTGATTTTGACGACTTAGATGCCCAGTCACGGTTTCTCAAGCCAAAAGTTAATCCCAATGCCAAGAAGGTCCGAACCAATTAACAAACAAAAAAAATTAAAATTAAATCAATGTTAAATTTGAAAATAAAAATATTTCTCAAAATTTTACTTTCTTCTTATTATTAAGATTTTTTTTATTTACATATCAAATGAATTGTGTATTTAAAATTTTGGATGGGAAAAACAATTTTAATATTTCTTTCTTGGAATTTCTACTCCCAATAGAGGATATCATGGTAATTTTTTTTATCTTTATAATTTTTAGATAAAATTTTCATCACAACATATTATTGATACAATCCACAATATTATTTCTAGGTCAATTATTGTTGAACAATCTTTCAAATCTAAATATTTAATTTTCTTTGAACAAACTAAAATCCTCCCCTCAATACCCTATTACTCATTTTGCATCATTCGAGAAACGTTGAACAATATACACCATTGAACGTATACTTCGATACCCAATGATGCAAAAGTTATACGACGGATCGACTCCCTCACTATTCTCATACGAGCCTAAGGTGTTGTTGACGAGAGCTCACAAGGGTAAATTAGGGTTTGCATCTAGTTATGAGGTTGCACTTGAATGTGTGTGACAAGTCACCAACGGAATGGAGAAGGGTTGTCTTGGGATGAGTATAGATTGAAATTGTCAGTGAGCTCGAAATATGCAAAAATGCATCGACAAATGGTTCACTCAAGCTAGGAACAAGAGTGGCATGGAGAAGGATTCTAGCAGGCTATGGATCACAAAATTGACATTTAGGTTTGAGGTTGGATGTGGATCGAGGGAGAACTTCACCAGCAAAATTCTAGTCGATTATTTCTAATGAAATGCAGTGAGAAAGGCGTGTATGAATGGGTTTTAGGGTTAGGGTTTCCATCTGGAGTTGCATGATGAAACCCAATGACCTATAAGACTGGCAAGCTGGAATAACTAGAGCATAGGCTAACAAAATGAAATGAACAAAGTGCAGAGGGAAGACTAGGGTTTTTCAACAGATTGGGAAAACCCTGGGGGAGGGAATCTACTTATGGAGTTAGTGGCGTTGGCTCTGATACCATTGTCAGGTCAGGAATGGCAAAAAAGATAACTCCATGTTGATGATTTTCTTTATCTAGATATGTGCATAGATACATAACCAAAATGGCTCTTGGTCTTCCCCAATGGGCGATCGTTCCTATCACTTACGACTCTTCATATTTACATTATAGTTACAAGTAATGTAACCACAAAGGATTAAGTTCCCAACAATATATATTTAGATTCGATAGAATCTCTTCTATAGACTTCTCCAATTTCATAAAATTTATTATGTTTTACATAACTAAACATGTATCATCAAAGCCCGGTGGGTTAACTATATGTGTATTGCAAGAAGGAGGTCTCAAGGTCAAGTCCTCGGGTTGGCTGCCTCTATGAGGCCCTCACTCGATGTCCCCGTCGAGTTAGGTTTCTGAAAGCTACAACTGATACACATTAGGTTCATTAGTCCAAACCTAATTATGAACTAGGCACACTAGCTACAAGGCCAAGGCATGTCATATGTCATATATTCAATGCTAGCATTATCCCATCTAAAATTTGAAATTCACATAATGCATATGCATTATGTAGACCCTAAATCATGATGTTAGCTATAAATTACTAGCATAAAGGAAATCGATAGTAAAGGTATGTAATAGCATGTAATGTATATGATAGATAATAATAAGATAAAGTACATCAGAAGAGATAAACATGTGGGTACAAGAGGACAATACATGTAGAAAGAGAGGATTAATGATAATAGTAAGGAGGTTAGTTAGGGAAAAATGATACATAAAGAGG
>SNQJ01S0020190.1:39770-61379 GCA_010110895.2 Picea sitchensis | reverse complement strand
TCGTGGCATATTTGTGGGTCATGAGGACAATCCTTCTATGCTACTAATGTTGTAAGATTAATCACCAGAGCAAGATGTCTCTAGGCTATGCCACCAAAAGGTAAGGTAGACAAAATACTTCTGCTTAGCTGAGGTCTATTGGACGACAAAAGAAATAGTGGCGTAGGTTGTTTCCCAACAACATATAGAAAACCAAGCCACTCGACACACAATTTATGTCTTAAAAGCAAAGTTCGAGCTCTTCTGCAAGGCGAAGTATGGTATACATTTCCATGAAAGATCCCCGAATTCATAAGCTGCTCAGAATCATTAGACAAAGGATAAAGGTGTTCAGATGGGAACCCATGAGCACCCCATCCAAGTTGAAGAGGACAAAGATGGGCCAGAATCCAGCAAGCGATCCATGAGTCGGCGCCTAGCAAGCAAGTGTTGCGAGCATGCCAACTCGAAGGAAATCAAGACCTTATGTTTCACTCATTCCCCACCTTATTACTCGGATTAGTGATCATGATAGATAAAAAAAATTGTATTTTTGTCTATAATCAAAGCTCTTAGGAAGCTTTGGTCTAGCCAAAGCAAGAACTCTGAGAAACTAGGAAGAAATAGAACTATGTCGGGTATTGTAATTTTCAACTAGGACGGATGTATGGTTGGATGCTTAAATACGCTGTGTTGTTCCCTCCAAAAACCTTATTGATACAGAGGAAGAGTTTGGTTTCCATTTTTTTGGTAGACCTCTCATACTTATAATTGCATTTTTTTATGTATTATCTGAATAGAAATCTTTAATTTTTTTTAACTTAAAAAAATATATTAATATTATTGAAAGGAAGAATGAAATCAACTTATTTTAAAAAATCTAAATTAATCTAAATTTAAGAATAATTTTTTAAGTTACATAAAACTTTTTTTATTAAATCTCTCTCATATATAACATGTGGGTCTAATGGTTAAGAACATGTGTTTCCTCCTAAGAGGTCACAAATTCAAATCTAAAGAGAGATAGAGAAGGTAAAGTATGTATGATGTTTGGCTTGATCACAACCTTAAAAATAGATTATTATTATTATTATATATATATGTTTGTTTATAAAATTCATTATAATCTTTTAAAATATTTTGTTTTGAATTATTCTTTTAACTTTATATAAAAGGATTTTTTTTAATAAAACAACATAAAACATAATTTAGAGAAATTAAAAAAAATGCAATTAAAATATAAAGGTACATATAAAGAGTACCTTTATGTCAACACTATGCAACTAAAATATAAAGACTACCTTTATGTTAACACTATATATATTTTGGTTGCGTTTTTTAATTTCTTTTAGTATTTAATAAATCTAAAATAAAAATACATATTCTAAAATAAAAATAATCATCTAATCATTAAAAAAAAAAATAGAAGTACAAAATAACATGTTTGAAATGGTCAATATCATTTTTATAATTGAATATAAAACAAACATTTAATAAATCTAAAATTTATATAAATATCCTAAAATAAAAATAATCATCTAATAAATGTAAAATAGAAGTAGAGAAGAACAAGTTTGAAATGGTCAATATCATTTTGTAATAAAATATAAAAAAAATAAAATTTAAATGTAAAGTTTATCCACCATGTACAAAGGAAGATATGAGCAACTTTAATCTTATAAGATTTTCCTTGGGCGGGGGGCAGATACAAAACTTTGATCAAATTAAACACAAACAAAATTCTTTACTTTTATAACAAATAAAACGTTTTCCATAACATGATCAAAAGTGTAAAACAAGTAAGAATTCTTATTGCATTGTGGATACACGTTTTTCAATGAATTTTTTTATATTTTTTTGAAGTTTATAATAAATTCTTATTTGAAATAAATTAAACTAAAGAAGATAACCATTCCTTCTCATCAACCAAACTAAATTCAATTGACAAATCACTCCAACTAAACTAAACCAAACCCAACCAACTAAACTAAACCAAATCATTTTATAAGGGGTTAGGGTTAATATTATATTGGGATCCCCAACTAAACTTTCGACACTACTAATTCAGAAATATTATGTTAGGGTGGGCGTGGTGCGTGCGTGGCATTCGGATAGCGAAGACAATACTTTGAATGATTTTTTTATGTTTTTATAATGATCAAATTAACTTTCATATTTAATAAATTATACACGTTTTTCAAATGAATCTTTTATATTTTTTGAAGTTTATAATGTATTTGAAATAAATTAAACTAAAGAAGATAACCATTCCTTCTCATCAACCAAACTAAATTCAATTGACAAATCACTCCAACTAAACTAAACCAAACCCAACCAACTAAACTAAACCAAATCATTTTATAAGGGGTTAGGGTTAATATTATATTGGGATCCCCAACTAAACTTTCGACACTACTAATTCAGAAATATTATGTTAGGGTGGGCGTGGTGCGTGCGTGGCATTCGGATAGCGAAGACAATTTTGAATGATTTTTATGTTTTTATAATGCATCGAAATTAACTTTCATATTTAATAAATTAAAAAATAGTAAATCAGTTAATAAATTAACTTAAATTATTTTTTTTCAAAATTAAATTTAAATTGTTTTTTTTTTTTTTTTTTTTTTTTTTTTTTTTTCAAATTCAATAAAAACTATTAAAAATTATAATTTTATTTAATTAACTAAATTTTAATTATAAAATTTTAATCTATTTTAAAATAAATCAAATAATAAAAAAAATATCTTCCAAAAATTCAAATTTATCTATTAATTAATTTACAATATTAAAAATTATTATAATATATTAATATTTACTTTACAATATTAAAAATTATTATAATATATTAATATTTACTTTGTAACATATTAACCAACAAATATATTCAACTTACACACATAGTTTAGTCTCCATAGTTTCTAGCATCAACAAACATATTGACCAATCACATAGAAACACTAACTAACTCTACTTAAGTAAATGGCCCACACCTCCTTCTTTTCTCAAATCCCCATTTATTTGGGGGATTGCTAATGTGGGAGGGCCAACAACAGATGTTGGCGATGTTATTGGATTCTTGAGCTTATTTTCATGTTTTCCTTACAACGAGTGGATTCGAACACAACACCAAAACCTCATCGCAAATGTTAGAGAGATGCAGAGTAGCTTTCTATCAATGTTGTTTGTTAGGTACGACGAGATAGAGTGTATATATCGCTTGTGGGTGGGACCCAATATAATGGGCCAGCGCCAACCTTATCCTGTGCCATGGTACGCTAGGGATTGAAAAGGGAAGTGTGAGAGCCTACCATACCCTGTCATGTTGGGAGAGTACCTGTCAAGTTGGGAGAGTGTTAAAGTTGATGATAATAGTGAGGTCGATGAGAGCATTAAATTATTTAATGATTACTAAATGAGATGGGTCAAATAAAAGGAAAATGTGAAGTGAATTTATGAATGGATAGATAAGGGGTGGCTCGATAAATTGTTACATTCTTTTGTGAGTAGGGCATTTAGTGGGGCCTTTATTGGATGTGATGAATGAATATTTAAAATTGTTAGTGAGGTATTTGTAGGTATAGGGTTGTAGTGTAGGAATGCATATCCTTTCAATTATCCTATGTATGTTACTAATGGTGTAAGTTTATTCTCCACAACAGGTTTATATTTAATGACTCACAACATGTCTTTATTCAATGATTTAAGTCATTTAAATGGACATTCTAGAAGTCATTTAAATGGAAACTCTAGAGTATGGGATGCGAAGAATGAAAGGGTTAATATTATATAAATTAATATATATTTTTCTTGGTTAGTAGGTAAGTTTTGAGATAATTATTGATTAAGTGAATAAAATTATTAGAATAAGATTTTAAAAATATGGTTGTTTAGCTTAAGGGGTTAGTTCAATTAATTATGTTATTGTTGTTGGGTTAGCAATTGCTTGGTTTAAATCTTCCTAGGTTAGGTACACTAGTTTACAATGATACTTTACTATGGATGTCATCCGTGAATGTGGGGAAATATCCCTTAGATTTACTTGTGAGGTTTTCCTTGGAAAAAATATCATGGTTGAGAACATTACGAAGTAGGAGATTGCTCTCCAATATCTCATAAATTGCTTGTCAATATCTCCAATTTACATTTTTTTTCTCAAGTTATATTAATATATGTACTTTTTGTAAACATATGAAAATTGAGTATTACATTCTTTTAAATGCAAGTCCACTTCTTCACCAAAACATTTTGTATATTTTATTGTACAACTATTAACAATATTATAAAATGAATCCATTTCCTTTTCTCTTCTTTTTTTTACCATCATATAGAGCAATGGGAAAAAAAACTGAGCAATGACATACAAAGGGGATGCTCCTTGAATTAAATGATTTCCAAATGATTGATGACATATTGAACCTTGGCCTTATATGTTTAGTTACTATTTCATATGTGCTACCAACTTCTCATGGACATTCGAGAAGTCATTTTCACATGTAAGGGCCTATACATGAAGTCGAGTCCATTATGTTAGATCACCATAGATTTCTGAAACGCATCTTTGTTACCAATATCCATACAATATGTGTTTTTTTTGCTTAGCCTTGGGGATGTTGATCCTAGCAAAAAGTATATGCATAGGATTATAAAACACACTTGTGAGAAATAAGGCATATGTGTTTTATTGGTCATAGAAAAAAAAATGCATCTCATGCTGAATGATTTATATTATAGAATAATAACTTGTATGCATTATAATGAACATCCAAAACATTATGTTTGACCACAAAACCCACTCAATTATTTAATCAACTCTTTTTTACCTTACCCTAACCTTACTCACTATGAAGACCGGGCCTATTCATAATTTTAAAACACATAAAAAAAAATTCTTATGTGAAAACATGCTTCCTTGTAATATGAAAACATTGAAACATATATTGTCTTAACATAAGCCATTGTGACTATCGTTAATCAACTTAAAAAGGAATAAACGAGCATTGTTATTTAGGTCATGAACTTGAATGATAGTAATACATGACTTAGGAATTGAATGACTTCTCTCACATACGATGTACATGTATGAGGTATCCAGCCACCACTCATAACCTTTGTAGGAGATCTTTAATCTCTGCATCGAAATACAAACAAACATTTATTCTCCTTCCATTTAATTATTAATAATTCATATTCAAAATAAATATAAATTAATAATATTATAAATTATAAAAATCTCATTTACAATTTAATTAATTTTTCTAACTTATCCATTAAACTAAACTCAATTTTTCTAATTTATTCGTAATCTCAATCTTCCCATCGATCTGAGGATGGTAACTCATGCTAGGTGTCAATTCTGTTTAGACTATCCTGAAAAGCTCTTTCCAAAATCCTCCCATGAACCGACTATCTCTGCCATTGACAATAGTTTTTGGAAACCCATGCAATCAGAATATCTCTCTAAAGAACAACTCTACTACCTGCATCGTTGAATACCTAGAGGGTATGCCAAAGAAGTGAGCAAACTTCGTGAGTCTTTCAACTACCACATAAATGTAGTCCTTTCCTTGCACCCGAGGAAACCCTATGATGAAATCCATAGAGAAGCTTTCCCATTTTTTTATGGAATGGGAAGTGGCTAAAGTAATCCATCCAGATGAGTATTCTCTTCTTTGTTTTGTTTTTAGACATTGAATTCCCTCACGAATCTCAACACGTTCGTCGTGAGGCCTTTCCACATAAATCTTTCCCTAATATGCCTGTAGGTTTTCAAGTACCTAGGGTGTCCTGTAAATGGTGAATGGTGTGCTGCATGCATGATTTTTTCCTTCAAATGAGATTCTAGTACTAGGTATATCATTCCTTTGTAATAAATGTTGTCATCAATAACTCGATACCGATCATCCTAGTTCCAACCGTCAAGGATCTTACAAGAAAAGATGTTCTTGGATTATTCTACTAATATAACATCTTTCCATTTAGTTGAAATCTCCATGAGGGAGAGGGTGGATGGTACTATGGTAAGGCCATCAACCACCACATTGTTCTTTCCATTCACGTACTTGATCTTGAAATCATATTCTTGAATTTTATTGATCCATTTATTCTTCCTCTCACTTAATTCTTTGCGCTCCATGAGGAACCTTGGGCTATTATGATATGTTTTCACTTTAAACATGTTCCCCACCAAGTATTGTTTAAATTTGGCCAATGCATGCATGATGGCCAACATATCCTTGTCATATATATAGTAATGTCACTCATAATCCCTAAGTTTGCAGCTCTCAAAAGTAATGGGATGGTTGTTTTGAATCAATACAGCTCCTATCCCTATCTGTAAAGCATCACACTCAAGCACAAATGGCTTAGTGAAGTCTGGTAAGGCTAACATTGGACACAAAATGATTACTTATTTCATCTTCTCAAATGTTGTTTGTGCCTCAACTATCCAACTGAAATCTCCCTTCTTAGTGAGATCTGTAAGAGGTACTTTCAACTATGAGAGCCCCTTAACAAATTTATTGTAATGAGTGCAGAGGCATAGTAAGATTTTCAGTTTTGTCACATTTCTAGGGGTAGGTCACTCGATAATTTCCCTAATTTTCTCCTGGTGTACCTGGACCCCATTTTCCCTGATCACATGTCCCAAATAAAGCATATCAGTAATGAAAAACTCACATTTAGACTCTTTTGAATAGAGCTATTGATCCTCCAAAATCCCCAACACCTTGTCCAAATACCGGAGGTGTTCCTCCCAAGTCCTGCTATAAATTAGAATGCCATCAAAGAAGACTAACATAAGTTTCTGCAACCGCTTATTGAACACATGATTCATGCAGGACTGGAATGTAGCAGGAGTGTTGGTTAGACCAAACGACATAACTAGGAACTCATAATTCCGATAATGGAATCGAAAGGCAGTCTTCATAATGTCCTGTTCCTGAACTCTAATCTAGTGGTACCCTGAACGAAGATCAATCTTTCAAAAATATTTTTCTCCCTTCAACTCATCCGTCATCTCATCGATCCTCAGGATCATATATCTATTTTTTATGGTTTTCTTGTTAAGTCCCCGATAATCAATACACATTCTCATGGTACCATCCTTTTTCTTGACAAACACTATTGAAGAGGCAAAAGGACTAGAACTATGCCAAATGCGACCCGTCTTCAACAAATCCCTGATAATTTTCTCGATATCATCTTTGTATGTCTTGGTATGATGGTAAGGATTTGTAATGATTGCTTGAACCCCTTATTCTAGTTCTATAACATGCTCAAATCCTCTATCTGGAGGTACACTTGGAGGAATGTCGCCAAAAACCTTTTGATGTTTACAAAGTAATACCTGAATATCATTTGGATGTTGTTGAGGATCATCTGGTGGCTCATTGTAAAACATGTATCACTCAATTTCCCACTCTAATTCTTTATGCTGAATCATTGCCTCCATAGTGTGAGATGACACTATCTTGGGAAGATACTAGTGCATGGACCACAAGACTACCTTTTTTTCATCTAGACCCATGAATTCCATCTCCATCATCCTCTGATCAATATTTTATTTCCCAATGGAGTATAGCCATTGAACTCTGAGTACCAAATTGGTGTCTAGTACATCCACCACAAAGAAATCATCTGTCAATGCATAATTCCACGTGGTTATTTTTAACTTGGGGATCCATCTAGTACACTCCATCTGATAGACATCGAGTATGATCACCATGAATCCCTCAAAATTCTAAATAAAAATATATTTCTTATACACCATAGCACCATCTATAAAGTTGTGGGGTGCCCCACTATCAATCAGTATTGTAACCTTGTGTCCCTACAGGACCCCCCTAACTCTAAATCTATAATACCTAGGAAGTCCTAACATGGATGCAATAAAAATACTTTTATCCCCAGCCTGTGATGTCTCCTCAATTGGTTCTCCTTGTCCTTGTTCATGTACCTTCCCTTCCTCCTCCTCCTCATCACTGTCACTGTCAGAATAAACCTCAATGTAATGGGACTTGCCTTCTTTATCCTTCCATGAACACCTATGTCTTCTTACCCAAGGTTCCTGGAAACTAAAGCATAACTTTTTCGTGGTCTCCTCATCCAACATTGGTTTCCTAGCCCACTCCCTCTAAAATGGTTTGTCCTCCTTGGTATTTTGGGGAAAGGTTGGTTTAGGAGGAAACTTTCTCTTACAAACAACATATTGCATGTCCCTGGCTCTGTTGATTGCATCTTGTAGGGTGGCAGGATTATAATTGTTTACCCAACCATGCAAAGGATCAGATAACCCCTAACAAACAACATCACTAGACACACCTCTAATATATCAGTGACCATTACTACGAGCCTTTGGAATTCTAATATGAAGGACTCTAGGCTACTTGTCTGCTTGAGCTGTGCCAACTCTCTAAAATGAACCTTTGGATATTTCCTATCAAATTGCTTAATGAGCCTATGAGTGAAATCAAATTAGGATGTTATTCCTGCATGACCCAAAGTCACTAACCCATGGTACTAAAACTCATGGGATTAACCATCCAAGTGTAATGTATCCAATTTAATGGAATTTTCCTCTGTTATCTGATGGAGCTGGAAATTAGCGTTTACCTTCTACACCCAATATCTTGCATAACATTTGGAGGTCCCATCAAAGTTTGGGATGGTTATTTTCTCAAGTGTATTCTACAGTTAAAATTTTTGTGTCATGGCCCTCATAGCCCCTCTAGGAAGATTTTTGCTTTTAAGGTTGTAAAACTAGGAAAAAGACATAACTGAATGGAAATCATCCCCTAATATTATGTACTCCTCCAAATATGCCTCAGATGGCACATCTTGCTATACTTGCATCCCTTGTTATGTCCCATCACTACCTAAGAATTGTGGCATGGTAGGTTTGGATGTCTTGGTGTACAGATGAGGGTGACTTTGCATAGTGGTGTGAGAGTGACTTCCTTCTCCATTATTAGATCCTTTTTCACATTGTCAAAGCTCTTCTTTGGCATCATCATCATCAAATATTGCATGATCAACTTCCTCGTGCTCACATTCCCTCCAATGAAAAAACATCCTGCTCATAATCCACAAGAAAGAGAGTTAGATTTTCACTTTTTCAAAATGATTTTGGGCATCCACACACTCCTTTTAGAACATGCGTGGATATCTGAGAGTAGTGTTTCTACTAGGCACGGACATCCGTGGGCCCCTTTGAGGAAAATCATGGATGCACAGAGTCGTGAGGAAAAAGAGAGGGTTATCGCTCAATTTTTCATGAAATCTTGAATGGATGAAAATGAAGATAATGTTTTGAACACTTACTTGGTCCAGAAAGTGTGTGGTTTCATTGCTCCAAGCTCCCGCAACATCTAAATGAAGTTGCAAGGGTTTCTCCAAATTTGATTAATCTTAGTTAAAATGGTAAAAACAATATGGGAATATGGTAACATTGCCTTACATATATAATTTTTTGAAAACCCACTTTCCATAGTTTCTTATTTTTCCATAAATTGAAATGTCAATCTATATTGTAGTTTTGTGGTTTCCATTAAAGGTTATAGAGTGTTATTTTGGGTACTTTTGGTCTTTTTATCAATTGACTGAGTCATTTTCAAGACTCTGGAAGGTGACATTTTTTTATAACTGACATTTAAAGTAGGTCTCATACACCTTCGTATTTTCATTATCAGTTTCCATTACCACCTTAACCCAGGGTCAATTCCATTAAATTGTGACATAATCCCTTCTCTCTGCTCAAAATGTTGTCTTGTTGATGGTAGAGCCTACCTTCCATGGACACCCTAGTCTAGAACCCTTTTTGTATTATGGCACTTATGTTGTAAGTTTTATTAGTCTTGGGAGTCCTATTTAGTCCTGCCATGACAGTACATTTGAAATTCATTCTTCTTGCTCAATATTTTTATGGTCATTATCTGTGGGACTCCCCCAATTATATTCCGTTCAAAACAACATTTTTTTTTACTCTTCAACAAGTATTGTATTCCTTAGTAGCATATAACATAGGCTTCATCTCTCTTTCATAATGCATTTATCTGTACCAAACACATATTTTCCTTAGGGTCAACCCCATTTGTTCGTGACATCATACCTTTCCATCTGCTTAAAGGTGTCACTTACAGATGGTAGAGCTTACCTCTCCATGGGTGTCCATTTTTGACACCTATGATGTAGTTTCTCTGTAGGATCATAAGCCCTCTTTAGTCTCACTGTGTCTTTGCAATAATGAAGCCTCACGAATTCCTCTCAATCTTTTTCTGGCTAACTTACCTTCAAGGGATTCCATGTTAACTTCTCGTAGTTTTAGGCCTAATGTCGGCTTCAAATTGCTCTTGATGAACCAATTTTTTATGCATTCCTATCAGTTTCCATCCTTGCAATTTATTCCTTTGTGACTCGACACCTTAACCTTGGAGGAAACATTCTCCAAGTGTCCTTATCCTGCACATGCTTCCTTGCATTGAGCATAGGTATGTTCCTTGCACTTTGGAACTAGTTTTCTTTCCTGCAACACTCGTTTCTTCCACTGTACTATAACATTCTTTTATTCTTTTTTTAGGCTTTAATAATATGAAAAAAACAAAAAAATAAAAAACCCTAAAAGAGGGGGGGAAGCATCTATCTCTTTTTATTGGCAACAGTCTTGTCGCCCTTGAACAAAGCACAAACTTGACACAATATCTCAGTATTTTGGGTTTAGTATGGATTGAGGAGACGTTTTCTCGTTGTTGAGTATAATCTCCCCCGATTGGTTATTCTTCCAACCATATGGAGCTTTTGTTGATGCCTCCTACATAAAAAATGTATCCCAATTTATAGTAATGATGCCTAAGTCACATAATGTGGTGTGATCTTGTTCAAGGGAAGTTTCATATTGAGTCATCCATTCTACAGTAAATCTCTATCCTTTGAATTCATATTTCATGAATCTGTCAAGCCCATCTCATTATCAAAAGTATTTATGTCTCTCACTCGTGCTAGTATAGAAGGTCCTCATTGACTTCTTGCTAGCGGTTCTTCTCTTATTGACTACGACATATTGCTATGAGAATATGACCTAGAGTAGCACCTTGGACCTATTTCCATTATTGATAGATGACCTTGTGCTCAGAAGATGACAAACCATCATTGGTCTCTAACTGAGTGGTTTCCCTTATGTTCGATGTCAACAACAATTATCACACATAGGGATTTGTGCGATACTTTGGTTTCCATTTGACCCCATGGGTGGATTCCTCATCTTTGTCAGCAACATTCATCATTTGATGCTATTCATAAAGTATTTTTCGTGTGCTATTTCCATCCGGTGCATGCTAGAGTCATACCTCGGTGTGGTCCTTACAATCTGTTCTTCCGAGTCCTTGCAAATACTTGGCCTTCTGCTACCCATTGTGTTGGATGATGAAGGATGCATTAATGCCTTCCTTCCAATGAATCACTTCCTATCGACTTCAACACATCTTGCTCTGGGACATCAACTCATTATATTCTACCAAGTGTTCGACATCTACTCATTTATTCACACTTGTTAGATTGTACCATGGTACCTTGAAACCCATTATCATTATTGGTTGATTGTCTCGCATTTGTTAACGATATACATCAATGACTGGTAATCAAATGGTGTCTCATTTTTTTTGACCCCAACACATCTATTCACATAGTGTAGACTCGTACCATGGCAGATCAGTTTGAAGACTTCGAGTGAAGTACAAGCATCACATCTTTTGTGCTCCTACCCGACATATATTGTACCAACCCACAAACATTGATACTTGCAAAGGATCATTTTTTTCACACCATTGGTCCCATATATCCTCTATTTTTTATTTTGAGACATAGTTCCATTGTGTATCTATTCATGGCTATCATCTACTTTCACATGGATCCACTGTGTATTCCTCGTGGCCATACTTTCTACTTCATATATATCACATGGATCCATTGTGTATTTTTCGTGGCCATGGACATTAGTCATACATTCATATATGCCATGTATCCATAGTGTATTTGATTTGGAGGCCATGCCTACATCACTCCTAAGCATGGGTATGCTCGACTTAGGATAGAGAATACTCTTACTTGATATTGGCTCATTAATGCATCCTTGTCTCTCAAAGTTATAATGTATTTCAGCCATCATTTCCCTTCTAACCTCACACGTTAATGGGCATCTGTTATAGCACAAATTTCCACATATATGCATTTATGACATGGCCCAATCCTTTTCCCTATCTTGATAATAAAAATCCCAACTTTCCTCATCAAAGTCACCTAAAAAAAATGACTTTTCCTTATATTTGCGGGTTTCATTTTTGCAACATGCGGACATCTGCGCCTTGCTAGCTTGCAGCTTGTGGATGCCCTCAAAAAATGTGAAAAATTAAATAATTCCACATTTTTGGGTGGGGTTTTCGGTTGGGCTCATTTCCCAACCTCCCTAAGAACATACCAAACAAAATTAAACCTCCTTAACCTCTCAAGGATGGTATAAGTACACCATTGAGGGCATGGATGAGAGGAAGAACTAAGGTGCAATATCATGATGGAAAATTTTAGCAAGCTTCCCTATACCCCTTCATTCTCTAAGTAGCATCCCAAACCTGAAAAATTATTTTCCAGTGTTCCTTCCTTCTATTTGTAACTACAGAGTGTGTTCCTATCCTTGTTGAGTTATCCAAGAAAGAGCTTCACCGTTGAGTTGATGATTGAAGGTCTTTGGAGGAACCCATGGCATTTGGCTCCAAACCAATACCGAAGGTTGAATCAGGTTGTAACTACTTTTTTCACATTATTGTCAATAGAGGAGTTCTCTTTCCCTCCTATTGTGTGTTTATTGGTTCATTGTGATGTCATATGCCAATGTCTTTCCTATATATCTTTGAATATATGCACATGATATATGCTATTTGAATGTATAAAAATCTTGTAATAGTTTATTCTTGGTTTTCTATTGCAGGCTAGTTCCAGTGGAGATCAGGAGCGCTTCAAGAAGTGAGAGAAGGGATCAACATCAAATGAAGGATTTAAGGTGTGAGGCCTCTCTCTCTCTCTCTCTCCTTATAAAAAATAGTTATTTTTTGTATGCATTGATTTAGATGGGGACTGGTTCTATCTTCTGAATTGAGTGTTTCTCTATTGTGACTTGACCCAAGGTCACGAGGGGAAATATCGCTTAAACATGGAGCTGGAAATTGAGGAATATGTTATTGAAAACCTTAGTGTGAATAGTAATTTTGTATGGCTGTCATGTTTT
This sequence comes from Picea sitchensis, assembly GCA_010110895.2. NCBI lineage: Eukaryota > Viridiplantae > Streptophyta > Pinopsida > Pinales > Pinaceae > Picea > Picea sitchensis. The sequence continues at coordinate 48,130 of SNQJ01S0020190.1, read as the reverse complement.
AGCTTTGGGCCTCTTCAAAGAATCTTGGTAGAAAGTTGAAAGAGTTAAAAAAGGTTCCTAAGAGTGGTATTAAGAGTTAAAATACAAACCCTCCGCTATATGTTGGTAGAGGGTAATAAAGAAATTGTGGAAAAAATCTATTGAGTAAAATGAAATTATATCAATAAGAGTTTAACTTTATTAATACTTGCATAAAACAAACAATGTGATAAACACTTACATAAAACAACAACTGTGATTTTTAGAAAAAAACTCTATACATTAAAAAAAACATTTACTTTGTCAATTAATAATTCAAATAAATTTGTATACACATAAAAATAGAAAAATATAACTTTATGTAACCTCTATATCAAGATGATGGCTACCACCTAATAAAAATGTCGTATCTCTTCAGCCTTGGATGGAAACAATTCGAGTGTTGAGCAGGAGATTTCAACTTATATATAGAGTTTATAACAAGGAAGCTGACCAACTCTCTAAAGAATCTCTGTTACTGGAAGATGATGGAATATATGTTGCAATGGGTACATAAGACTTGCATAAAACAAACAATGTGATAAACACTTACATAAAACAACAACTGTGATTTTTAGAAAAAAACTCTATACATTAAAAAAAACATTTACTTTGTCAATTAATAATTCAAATAAATTTGTATACACATAAAAATAGAAAAATATAACTTTATGTAACCTCTATATCAAGATGATGGCTACCACCTAATAAAAATGTCGTATCTCTTCAGCCTTGGATGAAAACAATTCGAGTGTTGAGCAGGAGATTTCAACTTATATATAGAGTTTATAATAAAGAAGCTGACCAACTCTCTAAAGAATATATGTTACTGGAAGACGATGGAATATATGTTGCAATAAGTACATAAGAAGGTTCAATTTTTTTTGAAAAATTAGCGATCAATTAAAAGTTCAAAAAAATTAGCCATCAGTTAAAAGTTTTTTATTGTAAGGGCGATGAAACTGATTTTTTATAATGTAACTAGATATGAAAAAACATAAGTTATATATTTCAGAGTATGTACCTAAAAGTTTTATGCATTTCTAGAGTAAAATGTGTTATATTCAGATCTTAAATATCTACAGTCTTGTAAAAAACGAACTGAAAATTCTATTACAAAAAACAAATTTTATAAAGACAAATTTTATTCTTTATTTGTTGTGAGTAGTTGTTAACTTTCTTTGTTAGTGATAATTATTTTTATAAAAGAAAATGGAGGTGACGCCAAAAGAATTCTACACAACTAAGGACAACAACAATATGATAGATACAAAACATTTGGATTATTTTATTTATCTTACTTTGTTTGGAAAATATTTATTCTCTATTATGATTTTATTTATCTTGGAAAAGCTCTATTCTCTATTTTTTATTATGATTTTATTTATTCAATTTATTTTACATTGTTGTCTGTAAAAACTTTATTTTTTATTACAATTTTATTTATCTTACTTTAATGTTTTGGAGAAGATTTATTAGCTATTAAAACATTAAAAAACTTTATTCACTTATTATGATTATTTAATGTTGATCATAATTAAGACTCATGTATTATGAATAAATTAATAACCTTTATTCCTCATTTCCTCATGGGTCTATACTCTATAGTTATTATTACATGTCTTCCTAATATTAAAAGTGAATATTTTGGGTCATCTTAGAACCTCTTAAATTCACTCGATTTCTATCACAGTTCATTTACTTCTGAAATTTATATAATTTTTTTACCCTACATCAATATAAATTTCCAACCAGAAATAAAAATTGTATTAAAGGTTTCGCATCACTTTTGGCCAAGGGAAACCACGGGCTTTTACATGCGATACCATCTATGATATCTAGAGAACCACTTTTCCACGTGTCAACTTAGCACTTAATTGGACGACGATGTGGATTACACATGGATGCCTCTCCTTCCACCTGGACATCTACATGGCCAAAAACAAGAGAAGACATCGGTGCACAGTCATGTTGATCCACACAAGAACTCAGAGGTCACTAATGCTAATTGAGAGACACATGGCCCAACCATATTCCATCTAGCTTTGATAGAGGTGCAACCTAGAGATCCACCTGTGCCAATCCTTACCTACCACGTGTCCATTGTACCTTAATGACATCATCAATGAAGTCATATAAATTTTTACGTATTCCTTCGATTATGAAGCGATAGCCAATGTAAAGGTGCCACATGTCCTCAAATAATTCAAAGAGGGATAAGGCCATATTTTAATAGATTTTGTTGCATGGGAAGACCATCAAAAGGGTTAGCAACTTAGCATTTAGTATGATCGATCGATATTTCTATGGTAATCATTGATAATCATCACATTCTCAAATATGGTCGATGGGTATTGACTCATTGAGATCACTAGCACAGCCTCAAATTCATGGTTGGTGAATGCATAAAGGTTTTGGTTGGTTCAAAAAATTAATCTAATCACTTACACGTGGAAATCAGCTAATCATCATAATAAATTTTAAAGATGATCAAGTGAAAGTAAAAAAATAAACATGTAAATGGATGCATTTATAATAGTGATGAAGTTAGTGGTTTAAATCACAACCATTGATTTATTGGGACGACTAAGAATATTCTATCAATATTTAATATTGTCCATACAAAACTGATTAAGCACTAAAACCTATTAAATGTACCCATTGTCAATAGGTGTACTTCGGCATAAATATATAAATTCGTAACTTGGATTGTTCATCAGACTGTAAAAAATTCGACACTCTAATGGTACAAGTTTTTACGTGTTTAAAATTTAATTTCTTGACTTGGATTGATCATCAGAACTGAATAAATTTTGCATGGGATCTGTGCTTGGCATTCAAAATAATTTCCAATGTCCCATATATTATTTGATATGGGACATTTTAATAAATCAAAGACACTGCATGGACAAAACTGTGTGTTCTTTAGGGCACATTTATTTATGATTTGGGCTGGCGAAAGCAGGTTAGAATATAACAACTCCATGTTTATTAGGCACATGTGTTCTCAAAGTGGTTTGGGAGGTCCACGCCAGTAGTTTATGAATTTCTACCATCAGTTTATCATTTACACTAGCGGTTCCAGTGACAAGGTTTATCCATAATTTACACTAGTGGTTCTAGTGAAAAGGTTTATCCATAATTTTCCAGTAATGAACTTGGAGATGGGGTTCGCATGGAAGGGATGTGATTGAACAAAGCTGGCTCAATGACTTCTTTTATTGGTTGGCTAAGAAAGCAATTAAGGAATGTAAATGTGATCAAATTCTTAAAGAAAAAAATATAATTAGGTCAAGGAATTGATGAAAACTACTGATTTTAACAATCGATGTTGTCAAACTAAAATCGATTGCTACAACTGCAACTAACAAAAACATTGATTGGCTCTCTATGTCAAACTAAATTGAATTTCAATAAATATCCACCCTACTGCCTAGCCAATTCCCCTTTCCAACCTTAATTTTACGATTCAAACGATTTAAATAAAAACATAAAACGAATGAAAGCAGCCTCAAGGGTGCAGGAACTAAATGAACAAAAATTAAGTCAAGAAGATAATCATAGTGAAAAATCGCACAATGGGTATTATTCAATTATGAACCAGGGGTTGCAATTCATGTTCAATTTTTCATGGGAAATCAAACAAAATGCTAAGAGTCACCCAAAATCATAAGGCAATTAATGCATATAACTGACCTATTGCCTATAACTGACCTCTTATCCTAGTTTCTTGAGGCGTAGTATCAAGGCGACCCTATCCTTTTTTTGGAGAGATGCCTCATTGAGGGCTCCACCATCTTTGAATAGCTTCCATACTTGATCATTGTCTTTCTTATAAGCTCGACATCCTTGTGATGAGGGGGAGCCTCTTCTATGGGAATGCATGATGACGAACAAAAGACTTTTCAATTTAGTAGTTAAGTTCACAGTGTCTTCTCTTCTCAACGATTCCTTATTCCTTTCGGACAACGACTCCTTCGAAATCCTCTCTTCTTCGGCTCGAAGAACCCTACCCACCTTGGTCGTCCACCACCTTTGTTGTGTTGCTCGCTCTATCTACCACCATTTTCACTCGTGGTTGGTGAAGGTCGAAAGGTTTATGCTGGTCTAGAAAATAAAACGCTAATACTCAGAGTGGAAATTAGCTAACCACCATAGTAAATTTTAAATATGATCAAGTAAAAGTAAAAAAATAAACATGTAAACGGATGCCTTTATAATAGTGAGGAAGTTAGTGGTTGAAACCACTAAGAATATTCCATCAATATTTAATCTTGACCATACAAAATTGATTAAGCACTTAAAACCTATTAAATGTGCCCATTGTCAATAGCTATACGCCTTTCATCTTAATTAGCCAGGTATCACCCATTTCAGTGTCCTATATTGAGTACAATGAGTAGAATGATCTTTGTTCTCCTTGTGATGATGAAGAAACAAAGAAAGTAGATATATTCTTATGGAGTAGGTTAATTTAGGAGCAATCTTCCTTTTCGAGTATTCCTTTAGACAAGTTTTGGCTTTAAATTTCTAATCAATTCAGAATTTTGGTCAATTTTTTAATTGTGCAAAACTCAAGCTACCTCTGAAAATCTGACCAGATTGAAGTTTTTTTTTGGATCTGTTTGCTCGGAGTTAGCCTACTCCTATTCTCATTACATCTTCCAAAGAATTTAATGCCTCGACATTCACACGAACTTGGTCGGCATTATTTTCTTGACACCTTAAAAACGGTATCTTCATTGAACCCGACTTCGCTTTCTGTTCCTCGAGCATTTCAACATCCATGGATTTTTCTTTAGATGATAAGCGTCTTAGACTTTGGGGCCAAAAGAGTTGCAGATTGGCCTGCAAGGGTCTATAAAACATAGAAAATGTGATGCCTTACAATTTCTCTTATTCGTTTACTCAAACTGACTCTATAGGAATGCTTGGTCGAATTGTCATCTATTAAAATTTAACACAGACTTCATTACTTAGAAGAAAGATAATAAATAACAATCTGTGAACGTCAAACCCTCAATTGACATCAGCAAATCATCTTCTCGTAACTTGTTCATGGACGTGCCCCTTAACCACTAGCAATAATCCATCCATAAATACATTTTCTTGAGCTATCATATCATCGTTGAGCTATCATATCATCGTTAGTTTAATTGTTAATAATAACTGTTTCACAAAGGTGGGTTTGCTGAGTAGGCAAAGGCTATCCACCATGCATCAGCCCAATGATTGAGAGGCTATTACATAGTCGAATGATTAATATATGATCCATCATGGCATGACATGATCTATCTATCATGCGTTCATCATCTCTCTGCAGCGATGACTTACCCGCTAGGATGACCTTGCCGTGACCCTGTTCCGTGGAACGTCCCGTGATAGTAGTTAATTGCAACTACAGGTTGGTGAATCGCGCTAAAACCAAATTCAAATTTTGAATGTGCCAATTGGCGGAAATCAATTCCCCTGATTCGCCATTTAAAATTTCACTACCATTTCAAATTACAGAAAGCAAATTACTTCGGTTCTCTCACACAAATTTCCAGCAAATTACTTTTGTTCTCTCACGTAGACTTGGAGACTTCAACCTGCAGAATCGGATCCTTCAAAGGTGAAGAGATTCATGAACCTTTCAACAGCCTTCATCCAACGGTGAGCTACATTATTGAACTCCTTTTTATCTTGAATCTATATCCCCTATGACCCTCCGACTCTTTAGGCTCTCATTAACAAGAAACAGAAGGCTCCCAGTGCCAATTTGATTATCTTTGCTTCTACACATATCAAAGAGTTTTTGGAAAGATGTCAAATATGAAGGTATGCCACTACACTAGCTCTGTGCCAGTAAAATCATTGGTCTCGAGATTTTATCTGTTATGAATTATTGAGACCACTCACTGACGACGGTGGCCCTACATGACGATGGCCCAGCATGTGTTATATTTGCAGAAAATGTGGCTGAAAGTGGCAATTGAGGATGAGAAAAGCAAGAGAATGGCTATGAGGGTTGTTGCAGCAGTTGAAGGTAAATATCATTCTAATATTATCCTTTGCAATTCTCATTACAATGAATTGGGTTTGCAGTAGTGATATAATATTTGATTGCAAGGGTAGAGTATGTTGTAGTTGATATGAAGTAGAGGAAGATAATTGTGATCGGAGAAGCAGATCCTGTGCTTCTGGAAAAGAAACTGATGAAACTTGAATTCACAGAGCTATTGAGCGTGGGTTCTGCCAATGAAGAGAAGGCGGCTGTGGAGACTCCGACAGTCGTGTATCATCATCAACTGAATCCCAATTATGTGCACGGGCCATATGAAGGATACTCGTCATACACTATTGTGAGATATGAGGATCCAAATGGCTGCACCATCTGTTAGATATATCTTGTCCTCTTTCTTCTGTATGGTGGGAAGTAAAAGCACGGGGGTGACAAATGGTGGTCTCAAAGGAATTTCAGGAGCTGGGGGGAATTAGTTACCTTAAGAAGTAGTGGGGCAATGAGGGATTACTTACCTCCACTAAATGTGCAGATGCATGTATTAGGCCTCTAACCATGTATTGCATATGACATCACCAAAGGATGTTCAGTGGTTGGTTGAACGAAAGCATGGGGTAAACAGTTGACAAAACCCCAGCAATAGATTCTGGTGGGAATCACAGCTCTGTTTATAGTTACCTTTCGATCTTTTTTCCACTATATCCGAGAGGTTTTCTGTGTTTCTTGATCAACTTAGAATTTTAGAAAAACTTCAATTGCGCTGGATCAAACAAAACTATGATTTGTTTTTGCTAGGTTGTAAGAAGGATGCAAAAATGTTTTTATTGGTGTTTTATCACAATGGTTTTGGGTTTGAATTTGAGGAGTTCGTTGTAGTGGATGCTGGTATGAAGAAAAAAAAATATTGATGAATAATGTATAAGTATTTTTCGATAATGTAAGTGCAATTTTATTTCTCACTCGTTGATCCAAGTACACATGGATTTCCTTTATTTGTCTTGGAATGGGCCACACCGTTTTACGTATTGGCAAGGCCTAAAGAAACTTTGCAATTTAAAAAAAAATGATATATTTTAGGTATGAAGATTCAACTTTATATAAAAAAATGGAGTTCATTACCACTTTTTATAAAATTGAAATTATATTAAGAATACTCACAATTTTTCTAAGATTGTGATGGGTTTAATATCTAATATTTAAATATTTAAATTGAAATTATATTAAGAATACTCACAATTTTTCTAAGATTGTGATGGGTTTAATATCTAATATTTAAATATTCAAATTAGCATTATGCACATTATAGGATAAAAATTTAAACTAAAATTAGTTTAAGTAGAAAGAAAATTAAACTAATTAATGGAAAAATAACAAGAGATTCAAATTGGGTGTTGGAACAAGACATGGAAGAGGTCAAAAATCAATTCTGAACTTTAGTCATACCACTGTTATTGACCTCAAAATTAAGGAGCTCAAGGGGAAGATTTTTTCCTCACCATTTCAAATGCAAACATGGATATCCAACCAATCAAGGACAAAATGAACAAGCTTCTCAAAGTGAAGCATAGACACAACAAACGAGCTCTAAACCTTATCATAGTTGGGTGGGATAAGATAATCGATGAAAAGGTAGAAATTTATGCATTATGACTTCTATTGCAGCTTTAGAATTTTCACTTCACACTTGAGCTTTCCCAAATCTAATCCAAAACTTTAGCATTATGGTTGATCTACTATATTAATATACAGTAGCAATTAATGGACAATATTTCAGTTCCCTTCAACCCAACACACTAAGCATCCCAATAGAAAAGATACAACGTCCCAACAAGTTTCAACACTAAGGGCACACTTTTCCAAGCATACACCAAATTAGATATCAATTTATTTACAAAAATAACTCTTCTCTCATATCTTCTAGATATTTGTTAAATCACTTATCAATTTCAGCCCTATGTTATGTCAAATTGCCATGAATAAGAATTGCTAGAAATTACCCAATGTGGAAGACAATTCAATCTAAAAATCATATCTACAATTACACAATTTTGGATAGCTAGAAATTATATATATAAAATAGAATAAATGAAGTACACTTGTACATACTGGTAACTTATCACAAGATGATGCAATATTCAATCTCTCCAAAACCCTAGCTATGTTAACGATGAAAACCTTAGCCACCACCAAAAATACATAACAAGAAAGCATCAATGTTAGCAAGTCCTCATTGGCTCCAACATCAAGTTTGTATCACACAAGTTCTCCATACTGACATTTTTTTCTTTCTTAGGGTTTACAAACCTTAACCATTTTTCATCACACAAGTACATGGAAA
>SNQJ01S0020189.1:126774-138002 GCA_010110895.2 Picea sitchensis | reverse complement strand
CTGGACTGGCCAGAACTGTGGCAAACTCATGAATGTGAATATGTGATGTGAATGGACCTTATGGAAAAGGTCAATGAATGTGAATAACATTATGAATTTATATTGCAGGACTATTGAGAGGGGATGTGTAGAAAAAGAGACCGCAATGGCGGTGGAAGGCACCTGGAAAGGTGGCGTTAACTTCCACCGAGAATTAATACCGTATTTGGACTTCACTGGCCCGGAGAACCAAAAGAGGCTCGCTGGCCCCGAATTAAATATCTCGCAAGCTGGCAGGTAGATGGCTCCTCAGGAATTAATGAGGGATGGGGAGGTGAACCGCCCATCCATAAGAGCCATCATGACTAACCAGTGCGAGGGAAATCGCACCACACACAACCTTGCAAGAGGATAAGGCGTGGGGTAGAAGCGATTGGGGGCAGACATGAGGGGAGGAAGAGAACTCTGGAAATATGCAGAGTGAGTGATAGCAGAGAGGAAGGAGAGTAACCTTCTCTCTTGGTCACTAGCAGACAGAGACGCAGTCTCGCAGCATCGTGGTCTCAGCTCGGGGGTGGCTAGTGGTAAATCCGCTGGGAGTCGTTGAGCCTATGGTTGGGTGGAAACGAGCACCCCTCTCAACAGTTGCATAACCTCTGGTGTTACTTTATGATAAGTGTTTTGCCTTTGGCATCTTGAAATATATGTATTCTGATAGTTATGCTCATAAGCTGTGAAACTATGAATGATTTCATTATAAGAATGTTTGTATGGTATTTTGATCAGTACTAGTAGTTGTATATTTGTATGGAAAGACTACGTATGGCTTATGTCCTCATGAATCATTATTTATATGTGTACTGATCTAATTCAGATTTCACGTCTAGTTCTCGGGAGGATCATACCCATATCTACCTCAGATAGTACCCTGAGTGAACCTCCCCATAGAGATACCCTCCTTGAAAATCCCATCAAGAACCGGGAAAGAGAATGTGAAGGCGTAAGGCCTTAATAACCCTGCACGAGGAGGAACGATCCTCTTGAAAACCCGAGATGGCAGTATAAGGATGAAGTATCGAATCGACGGATGAGATCCTGTCGGGAGATCTGTGGTCACTCACGACTGTCAGATCGACAGAAGAAGCTGGAAGGTTAAGTAACTTATCCCTGATAGGTGTTGATCGATAGACAAGATTCCATCGAGAAATCTGCGGTCACACCCGACCGTTAGATTGGTAGGAGAAAGTAAGGTGTTAAATGCCTTACCCCTTTGTTTTCTGTGTCTTCGTGTGCAACGAAGAATTCGGGATTGTAGATCTCCAAGGTCCATGGGAGTATCTGGACTGTTGATTTTTCCATGTCCAGGGAGTCGTGGAAGAATGCACGGGTAGGAACCAATCTGAGCCGTCAGATCTCGGCTGGAAAACCCGACAGCCGTTGGATCTGTCAGGAGTTACCCGAGGGTTAAGACCCCAGTGTATAGGGGCGAAAGCCCCAGGATAGATCTGAACCGTCCGAATGACGGAGGCCACGTGTCATGAGATTACCCATTTTGGGGAATCGATAATTTCAAACTCAGAAGTCCTGGTGACGAGAGTTCAGGATTTTCCATGGTGAAAACCCCAGAATAGATCTGAACCGTCCGAATGACAGAGGCCACGTGTCGTGAGATTACCCATTTTAGGGAATCGGGAATCGCAAAATCGGAAGTCCTGGGGACGAGAGTTCGGGATTTTCCATGGTGAAAACCCCAAAATAGATCTAAACCGTCCGAATGACGGAGGCCACGTGTCGTGAGATTACCCATTTCGTGGAAACAGGAATCGCGACCTCGAAAGTCCTGGTGACGAGAGTTCGGGATTTTCCATGGTGAAAACCCCGGAATAGATCTGAACCGTCTGAATGACGGAGGCCACGTGTCGTGAGATATCCCCTTTCAGGAAATCGAGAATCACGAGATCAGGAGTCCTGGTGACAAGGGATCATGACTTTCCATGGTGGACACCCCGGAGCAGTCGTGGATCGTCCGATTTGAGAAGGCCACGTGTCATGAGATTACCCATTTCGGGAAATCGAGAATCGCGAGATCAGGAGTCCTGGTGACAAGGGATCGGGACTTTCCATTGTGGAAACCCCGGAACAGCTCTGGACCGTCTGATTTAAGGAGGCGACGTGTCAAGAGATTACCTGTTTCGGGAAATTGGGGATCGGGGATTCGGGAGTTTCGTTGACAAGAAATCAGGCTCTCACCTTGATAAATCCCGACCCATAATGTCGAGACGTTAGCATGTGGCCAAGACCCGATGAACGGACGAGATTTCTTCAGGGAATCTCAGGGTCTATAACGACCGTCCGATGTGAGGAAGAGATGTCGGCTTTAAGTTGGGGCGTGAATGCGCATTAAGATAAGCAACGAGAAAATATGGACGGCTAGAGTCCACCCACCTAGATCTACAGCTAAGGGTTCATTCTGGAGCCCCCTTATTGTTCTGCCTTTAGCAGTGGGGGGGGGGGTCCGAAATCGGACGTGCAACTCTTGAACGGTTGAGATTAATTCACCTTGATCAATGGTTCTTAGGTGAATTCTGGACCCCCTTGCTATTCTGCCTTTAATGAGGGGGGGGGTCCGGAATAGTGTGGCATGTGAAATGGGGCCCCCTCCTGTCCTGTTGACTACCGTGTCACATTTCCCCTCTGCCACCTGTACTCCACTTAACCGTGCGACGAGGCCTGTTCTCATTGGCTGCTCTCCAGCCCTATTGGGATTTGTTCCTATTGGCCATTTGCTAACCCTGTAGGGATTTATCCCTATTGGTCAGTCGCTAGCCCTATCGGGGTTCGGCAGTTGCAAAGTCGAACGATTCTACATCACTGTAGCACCGAGGCATGAAATACAAAGAGCCACTTCTTTTATTTGAACTGTGATCATGACCCATGATCACATGGGAACAGAGAGAGAGAAAGAGCTAGCTTGCGCTAGGCCTCCATAGGTAATTCGGGGGTTCTAATTCTACAGAAATCAACAAAAAATTTGATTGAGGTAGTGGGTATGTGACATCTATGGTGACTGCTCCTACTAGAAACCCTAGCGGCAGTTCTTCAATGAGCCTAATATCCTTACGTCTATGTTTCCTTCCAGTGGTTTAGACTGAATGAAGGAGGTGTGGGCCCATAACCTGTTAGAATATAATGGATGTGCTCGTTTTACCATTGACAATATCTCTATTGTCACCCAACCATAGGCCGAAGCCACCTTCCGAGCACCTTAACCTTGACAGAGAATCACTCCGAAAGAAAACCCTAGGCTAGATAGCCAACCAAAGGGTAGTGTACCTTTCCCCAAGGATAGTGCACCAACCAAAGATGATCAGATAGTCCAAACCCCAGCCAAGAGATATTCCAAGCCAAAACGTAACTACTAGCTGTAGCAGCTGCACCGACAGCTCTCCTCAAACCTACGTACAAAACTGGGTACTGCAGTGCACACTAGTTGTTGCTCTGCAATTCTAAGACAACCTACTAGAATGAGAACTGACCTCCTGTATTTATACTAATTTTGGCTAACTGCCTGGGCTGACTTCTCATTTTGGGTATCTGTCTGTTCAGTATATTATTATTTCTTCTGGCCGAATTCTTCTCTTGGAGGCTAATAACCTAATATAAATTATCTTCTTGAGCCGACAAGTCTTCTAGGGTTATTAGCCAACTCATTAGGGTTTCTTCTTGCTTCCCGGAGTATTCTATTCTCGTTAGGTTTACACGCAGAGGTAAATACCTCCCGTAGCTACCATAATATCAACACACCATATGTTCCCTATATATGGAACATTCATCAGTGTAATAATATATCGATCATATCTCATATGAAGAAAAAAAACACTTCTTCCACAAACAAACAAAAGCTCGACAGCAACGAAACTCCATCAGTGAAATCCAGAATGTTGAAGGGAAAACCTTGGAAAATTTTGACCAAATCAAAGAAGCTTCCTACCAACACTGCAAAACCCTATTCACAGAAGAAGAAGAAGAGGACACAACTCTCGCTTAGGAGGAAATGACCTAGCATCTTGTAAGGAAGATAACCCCCAGAAGAAAATGAGGATCTTCTAAAAGAAGTTTCGGAAGAAGAATTGGAAAGGGTTGTCTAGAGCTTTGAGAAAGACAAAGCCCCAAGACCATATGGTTTTTCATTTCACTTCTACAATGATTTTTGGGATAGTATAAAACATGATCTGAGGAAAATGATGAATTACACTTTAATGAAAAAGAATGTTGGAAGAGATACCAACTCGAACTTCCTTGCCCCAATCCCTAAGGAAGTTAATCCTTCTTCCTTTTCCATATTTATCCCTATCTCCCTATGCAACTCCTCATATAAAATTATCTCCAAAATCATTGCTAATAGGATAAAACCCCTTCTCCCCTCTCATATCTCTGTCAATCAAGGAGGTTTTCTATCAAATCACAAAATTATGGATATTATTGTTTTGGTGCAGGAGGCAATATTTCAAAGTCTAATAAAAAAGGACAAAGGAATGGTCATTAAACTTGATATGGCTAATGCTTTCAATAGGGTGAAGCATTCCTTTCTCTATGCAGTCATGGAAAAATTTGGGTTTGATAAATAGTTTATAGAGTGGATCCAAGCTTGTGTTGAAGCTCCCTAGATTTCCCCCCTATGCTGAATGGAATGCCAACCTCATTATTCAAAGCAAGAAGAGGAGTTCGACAAGGCCTTCCTCTCTCTCCTATTCTATACATCCTTGTCGCAGAGACCTTAAGTAGTAGGTTGGACCATGAAAGGATAATCGGTAGACTCCCTGGACTGGATTTTGGGGCGCGAGTCAAGGAAATCGACCACTCCCATGAACAAAAACTCAAATAAATATCATACATTTTGGGATTCTCCCATCTTCAAATCGTTCCTCCTTCATTTACTTGGGTATGCCAATTTCCTCCCACCATCTCAAGTCTCAAGAATGGAATCCAATTATGGAAAAGATGATGAAGAGGATCACGCAATGGGGTGCTAGATGGCTAAATTTGGCAGGAAAAATTGTCTGTATCTTTTATCCTCTCTATCTATCTATCAATTAACTTCTCTCTTATCCCTTAAAGGGATTGTGTAGAAAATGGATAAGATTATCAGAAAATTCCTCTGGGAAGGAAGAAAAACAAATAAAAATAAATACCACCTGATCAATTGGGCAACTGTCAAACTACAAAAAGAAAGAGGTGGTCTGGAGATCTGAGACCTTGCTCTCCTAAATATTTCCCTAGGAGAAAAAATAGTGTGGAGGTTTATATCTGGAAAACAAGATTGGTAGAAAGAGGCCCTTGGATCCATTTATTTCATCAATGACCAAAAGAGGGGGGTGGATAAGCCTTTCACCCACTCAACTGGATCCCCAATCTGGAAACTACTTAAAGTAGCCACTCTCTTGATCCAATCAAAACTCTCATGAAAACCGGGGAATGGAAAAACAATTGACCTATGGAATGAAAGAATCACGAGGAAACCCCTCTTAGCCACCAAAGAAGAATTCAGGGGTTAATGCAATGGGGAAGAAAACATGGTCTTAAAAAACTAGCAGACATTTCACAATGGGCTCCATATGGAAGCTGGGATAATTGGATGTGTCTTAATGCCCCCAACAACTTCTCAACCCAAATAGCAGAGCTAATTAACAATACACAGTGAAGGAAGGATACAAAACCCTCATACAAGCCATTCAAGGATCACCAAAATCCAAAATTTGGAAATATATCTGGGAAGGAGACTCATTACCAAAAATCAACGCCTTATGTTGGGTAATGGTGCACGACAAACTTCTCATAGCTAAAAATCTATTAAAAAGATGCATTCAAGGCCCATTAAGGTGCACCCTTTGTAAAGAAGCTATTGAATCCATGCATCATCTCTTCTTCGATTGTCAATTCACAAGACATGTTTGGGACAATGCTTACAATGAGATATATCCTAAATATATTAAACCCTCTAATTGATAAGATCTCTTTGTAAACTGGAAAATGCAGTACGCAGAAGACTTCAAAAAGAAAACATCCTTGCAAAGAATATGGACGGCCCTGCCGAAATTCCTCTGCTGGGAAATCTGGTTCGCACGGAACAAGGCCACCTTTCAAGATATTTTGTGGACTCCTCTTAAGACTATTTCTATGGCATGTGATCTATTATCCAAAGTCATGCGAGAAAAAGGTATGCAGTTGAATGACCAAAACTTATGGGATACTAATGAACGAAACTTGATAGAAAAGATCTTAGCCTGGCAAGCCACCTGCAATTCGTAAAGTGGACAAACCAAATTGGAAATTAAGAATGACCGAAGAAGAATTTCGAGAATGGAGAAAACAACAACAAACTGAGGAGGTCGTCATGTAATTGTGATTATTGTAAATGGAACAATGTGAAGGAGTTTCTCAAATCTCAAAGGAAAGTGGCCAACGCCTAGAATCTTCAAATTGTTGCTATGGAAAATCAGTTACAAGCTATCTCCAAAGAGAAAGATCGGGAGATCACCTTAATTTCCCAGACTGTGCAACGTCAAGGAAGACAGGTGAAGTGGTTGTGTTATCAAATAAGGCAAATAAAGATGGCAGGTCATCATCAGCCTACTGCAGACTCTTCCACTGGATCTAAAGAAGTTCTTCAATCCATTGGAGATGCCAAAGCCTCAGCCGATGCAGGGAATCATGAAAGCGGAGTCAAGGAGGAGCCAGACACAAATATGAAGTTGGGATTCTAACAAGTGTCTCTGCTCAAATTTGTATCATGTTAATGTTAGATAGAACAACTAAGTTTTTGAAAAGGCTCTTGTCAAGAATAGTCATAAAGTCTCATTTGAAGTTTGTCAGCTATACATTCTTTTATAGAACTTTATCAAAGACTGACTGGTTAAGTCCTAAACTGATATACTCAAACTCAGTCACTATTTTTGTGACACCTTAATATAATAACTATTTCTGTTAAAAAAAAATTATGACACATCATTGTATTATTAAAAACATCGAAAAAAATTATTTACAATTTATTATAACTAGCATGTGTATTTTTTTGAATTGTTTTAAAATATAATATATTAATTATAATTCTAGTTAATATTTCATTTTATTTCTTTTATGATGATGATGACAATTAAGAGGACTAACATTTATTAGACTAGATCGAACTTTAAGAAAGGTAAGAGATTGCTTGTATTTCTATAGGGAAGTGTTTTTCATTTTCGGATCTTTTAGTGTCAAAACAATTTAATAACAATATTTTGACAATGTCAAACATAATTAAAACAATTTATTAACAATATTTTGTACATGTCAAAACAATTCATTAATCATGTAACCAATAAACTTGAATTCACAAGATCTAAAAACCATGCAAACACACTAGAATTGAAAATATCTCTCTTTTATTCCTTTTCCATCCTAACTATTACAATGGAAGTTCAACCCCTTATATCTGAGATATCCCAAAACAACTAATTTTAGGAAATTCTCCCATGACTCTAAAACTGACCAATAACTAAGAGCTAACTAGAGAGACAATATTTGTCAACTCACTTTTCTGATTAGGTTCATAAACTAAGAGATAACTGGTAATTAAAAATTCTTGTAAAAACCCTAAAACTCCAATTTGAGGTCTTATATGAAGGAATTTGGCCCCTAAAATGTGTCAAAATTATTTTTGATCTGAAGGATTAGTGAACTCTTCTAGAAACAAACTCCCTGTAAAATCTCAACCCAAATGAATAACCGAGTCAAATGTTATGACCCTCAGAAATCCATGCATCAATTAACAATAATATTTTTGATGTGGCAAACATATCAAAACAATTAATTAGTATATTAATTATAACTATACTTAATATGTACATTCAAATATTTTTATGTATGATGTGAAAACATTCATTAAAAATACTTTAAACTTGTCACACACATCCAAAAAAAATATTTAAGACTTGATAAATATGGGAAAACAATTAATTTATAATAATAATTGTTATATATAGGTGTTTTTTACAACCCAGTATTAAGGAGATGTATAATGGGGTTGTCTAAAAGTCTTAGCATTATATGGATATATGGACACCACATTCCAAGGGTGGCACACAAGGCTAGTCGAGGGTTTTGAACCGATGACTTCACATAACACAGTGTCTTAACAATACACTCCAATACACTCCACCACGTAACATCGTGTCTTAACAAAACTAGGGTTTCACTTTCCGGGAGCTTTATCCACTAAAAAGGTGTGTTGAAGGTGCCAATGAGTTCCCTAGGCAAGGGCACACTTTTCTAGATGATTTTTGGGATGAAATTCCTCTTCAATAAAAAACCCTAATTTTCTTGTATAACAACAGTGACGTTTTTCTTTATCCAGTGAAAGATGCTCTCTTCAGCTTAGCTCTGAAACCATGTTAAGGTTTAAGATATTATTAGGTTTCTTTTAAATTTACTAGATAACCATAGCATAGATAGGATCACTAAGAGAAACACAATCACAAGAAACACAACATTTATCCTGGGAAACCCTCATGGGAAAGAAAACCCAGCAAAAACTTCCTTAATATAGATAGCCAAGATAATACCAAGACAATAAACCAAACACTAGAGAATATCCTCTATTAAGCAATGTTCCTCTCTCTCTTCCTTCTTCCATCAACTTGTAACTGCATCTTCCTTCTAACTTGCAAACTAGATGAGTGAGTTGAGTGAGTGAACAAATGAGGCGTTGGCTTCCTTTATTTATACAAACTAGCAGGTGTTGAAAAGGTGTCTCTTCGTTGGGTAGGGCCAACTTGTCTTCTGAGTGATTAAAACCACTTTAAATTGCCTGGGGGGAGACTTCTCAATTTGCATAATATGTTTAGGGTTTGACCAATCCACAAAAGGGGATTTGGTCAATTACAATGCCTGACATGATCAATCCAAAAAAGGGGATTGATCTAATGAATAATAAATCAATAATAAATAGAATACTCTTTGCAGTTACAATATTTCAACACAATTTTCTTGATTTTTCGAGATGAACGCAAAGGTGATGTCCTTTTCTGCATTAGAGTGGCGGATTTCAAGGGAATATTTGACTCTTGTATTGTAAATCATCTTATTGTAATTATTTCTTTCATGTGATTATGTATATGCTCATGTATGAATGATTATGCAAGTTATGTTAAAGTGTTTGGTTAAGTAAGATAAGACACTTCCATGTTATAAGCATTGTCAATAAAAGAATCTTGGAATAAGAAAGTGGTGTCATACTTAATACTATTTAAAGATCAAGTGATATTAGAGACACTCGGTTCAGATCTAGTGGTGTATGATTTCTAATCCATTTTTCGAATCAAGTGGTATCGGAGCAGGTTTGACAAGTGAATGCTTACAACGGATAAACACAAGCGTGGTGAAGGAAAACTTGAGAGTTATAATAGGGAGATTGGTTCAAGGAGATTCACTTGAAGAGAAGAGATGGATTCACCAAGAAAAATAGGTCCTTATGAATCTGAAGATGATTTCTTCAATGTCTTTAATTAGATGAAGGAAATGGTGGAAGAGATTTACAATGAGAGAGGATTATGAAAAGGAGAATTTTTTGGAAAAGTTAAGAAAGAAGATTATCTTCCTCCTTCTCCACCTCCTTCAAGACCTCCTTCTTCTCCTCCTTCAACACCTTCATCTCCTTCCAC
This sequence comes from Picea sitchensis, assembly GCA_010110895.2. NCBI lineage: Eukaryota > Viridiplantae > Streptophyta > Pinopsida > Pinales > Pinaceae > Picea > Picea sitchensis. Next base: position 128,322 of record SNQJ01S0020189.1, on the reverse strand, counting down.
TTCTCTGCCCTCATTTTCGTGTAAGAAAATTGCTACAAAAAAACATTGTTAAAGTTGGATGTCAAGTTTAACTTTCCTATGTATAATGGTGAGCCTAATGCAAAGAAGCTATACAATTGGATGTGACAAATGGAAGTTTACTGACATGTTCAATAAACTGATGAAGATGAGATAAAGATTCAATTGGCCTCTCTTCGCTTTGAAGGCACATCACTGATTTGGTGGGAAGGTAAACTTCAGGAAGGTATCCAAAAGAGCGATAAGATTCTCTCTTCTTGGTCAGAATTCAAAGTTGCATTAAGGAAACAATTTTATCCTTTGGAATATCGATAAAAAAAATTATGGAATGGAAATATTTGAAGCAAGGGAAAGGATAGTGTGCGCAGGATTTTACTGATGAGTTTAGGAAGAAAGCATTGGATTTAAATATTTCATTACATTCTACAAAAACCCTTCTGAAATACATTGGTGCTTTGCATAGTTACATTCGTCATACTCTTATTTTGTTAAATCCCACTGATTTTGATGAAGTATGTGTTCAAGTTGTACATCTTGAATCTAGGGGGAAGGATATTAAATATGGTTCCTCCAAGGATTTTTCTCAGCAAAAGGGAATTAAGAACAAGGGAAAATAGAAACAGGTAGCTACAGTAAAGAAGGAAGAAACAAATCTCACATGTACTCATTGCAAGAAAAGAGGACATGATGAAGATCATTGTTGGAAGTTTCATCTTGAATTAAGGCCTAAAAAGTATGGAGGCAAAGGAAAGAAAAAGGTTGTTGTCACAGTCCAACAAGATTTGGGATCTGAATCAGGTGACGAGACACAAATCACAGTTGTAGGTGTTGTGAATGCAAGAAAGAATGTGTATATGATGTATGCAAAGCAAGTGAAGGATATGATAATGAAATAGTCAATTTATCTCCTAGTCATGAAGTGTTTCAAAATTCTTCGAAGTTGCTAGATGAAGGTCCATTACATGCAAGTGACATGGATTTTGTTAAGGAGCGCAGGAATGTTGTTAATTCATTGTTAGTAGCATATATACGTTCACTACTATTGTTGATATGTTGTGCATGGACAGTAGTGGAAAATATGAATGTGGATAGATGTGGAAGTCTGAGAATGATTTATTATGTTAGAAGAATTATTTCAGCCTTCATCCTTGTTATTCAGCTAATTGTAATGAGCCAAGTGGTCAAAGCATGGGGAAGAGACATAGGTCAATTGGGGAGGCATATCCCTCATTTAATGTAAACCTTTTGGAGGTCCAAAAGCCTCCCAGTGGGGAGGAATGATCCGGGAGGATCCAAAGACACTCACTAAGGTCTAGGAGGACCCGGAACAAAAATGCTCGAAATTTGATTGTCTCAAAAGTTCTAGAAAATGACATCATTACGAAGAGCACGTCGTCATATTTCCATATATTAAATAACGAAATCCTATATTCATGGGGGGTTCCACATATATGCCAACATGAGGTTTGCATTGTTTTAACATATATATATATATATATATATATATATATATATATATATATATATATA
>SNQJ01S0020189.1:96871-126724 GCA_010110895.2 Picea sitchensis | reverse complement strand
ATATATATATATATATATATATATATATATATATATATATATATATAACCAACAAATAACCACATACCCAATGAATATATTAATTATATTTTAAATGGTTATAACAAAAATCCTTGAATTTAGGGAGTTGGGTGGGATTCGAGCCCCCAACCTCCCCTATATAAAGGATTTATTTCACCACTAAGCCACACAACACATTTGTGCTAAAAAACTCAACACTATAGTTTTTATTATGCCAGTTTGTAGTCTTTTTGGGGAGATATAGGGTGTTTATAGTCACCAGATTCATTTTTTCGAGGCGGACCTAATGGTGATGATCTTATTTCTCATTTGTAAGATAGAATTATATGAATTTAGATTTTATGAGTTGTGATTGAGCTTATGATCATTTGTAATAGAGATTTCAGTTTTGTCTCGGTTTGTGTTCCAAGAAGGCACAAAGACTTTTTGAGCGAAATATAGTTGTGTTTATACTCGTTTTTTCATGATTTTTTTAGAGGAGTTTGTTTTTTAGGTCCTTTTTGTCATCCGGGCAGTGGAATTTTAGTGCATTACCTTGTTTTGCATGTCGAGGGGCATCTGGGGCACTGTGGCAAAACATAGTCAAGTTTATACTCATTTTTCTTGATTTTTCAAGACAAACGCAATTGTGATGTCATTTTCTGCATTAGAGTAGCAAATTTGAAGGGTATATTTGACTCTTGTATTGTAAATCATCTTATTGTAATTATTTCTTTCATGTGATTCTGTATATTCTCATGTATGAATGATTATACAAGTTATGTTAAAGTGTTTGGTTAAGTAAGATAAGACACTTCCATGCTATAAGAATTGTTAATAAAAGAATCTTGGAATAAGAAAGTGGTGTCATACTTAATACTATTTAAGGATCAAGTGATATTAGAGACACTCGGTTCAAATCCAGTGGTGTATGATTTCTAATCCATTTTCGAATCATTATTGATATGGTTAAGAGATTCTATAAGCCTACAAAAAAAAAATAGAATATATATTGATATAGTAGATCAGATAATCAAAATATTAATCTATTTTAATATTACTCATAGTCAAAGAGAATTAAACTCTGAAGTTGATAAACTAGTTTTTTTTGCTTCTAGTCCTAGTAAATAGTGTTCTAAATATAGACCTGATTATGAAGTTACATCTATGTATCATCCTCTCTGCCTAATAATGATGAATCTTGGTAGATTTAAAAATTAATGAAAATATTTTTTTTTTCTTTTTAGCAGACCAAGAGGATGAAATGCTTGATTCTTCAAGCATTACAAATCTAAAGCGTAATGTTTACCCCAAGGTCTAGTGCCTCTAGAAAAATATTTTTTTTTATGTGATTCTCCCAATATCACTGACCAAATTAATGAGTATTCTAAGTGGAAAGTTTGAGAAAATGTCCCAATTGACACGGGTTACAAAGATTATCCTAAAATCATGTATGTAGGAGCCCAATGCATTGAGGAGGAAAAAGCTAAGTTCCTTGCTCTTTTAAGGGAATTTAGAGATGTGTTTGCTCAGTCCTATACAGACTTGTTGGGATTTTATCCTATGATTATTCATCATTTGATACTCATTGGAAAGGATCCCAAGACGGTTACACAAAGATAACGATCGGTTAATCCTAATTTAGACATTGTGATTAGAAAAAATCTAGACAATGTGATAGAAGTTAATGTCATCTGGTTCTAGTTTGGAAAAAGAATGGCACATCCAATTTAGGGATTAGAACTGGGTAAATGTTAAAAACAATTTCCCCTTACTTTCATGGATGTCGTTTTGTAGCAAGCTACTATTTCTTAAATAGTGTCATTGTTAGACGGTTTTCATGGATATAACCAAGTCAAAATCAATCCAAAAGACCACTTTAAGACCACATTTACAACAAGGTGGGGCACTTTTTCTTAACATAAAATTCCCTTTGGGTTGATTAATGCAGGTGTTATCTTTCACCAAAATATTCACATTACTTTTGATGATATAATCAATATAATTATAAAAAATAATCTCGGTAATTTATTGTGCATCCTAGGAAATAAACGATCATTTTGAGCATTTGAAAGTGGTTTTTCTTAGGTGTAGGAAGTTGGTTTTCCATTGAATCCTAACAAGTTAGTTTTCAATATCACTAAAAGAAAGTTGTTAGGACACATTGTCTCCAAAGATAGTGTGAGCATTGATCCTAAAAGGATGTATGTTATTTAAAGGCTACCACCTCCTACTTTTAAGAAATCCATTTAGGATTTCATGGATAAAATAAATTGTGTTCGCATATTTATTCCCAACTTTATTGAAATAATTAACCCTTTCCATATGTTTATAAGCAAGGATACAAATTTATGTTGAAATAAGAATGCTCATGATTCCTTCTAGTCCATTAAAGATGCCATTAATTCTCCCCAACACTAGCTAAGCCTGATTTTTCAAGGTAGTTTCAAATTTACACCAATTCTATTGAGAAAGTTGTTTCAACTATCCTTGTGCATCTAGATGCTAAAACTTTCAAAATTCTAGTTCCTTTTCTGAGTCAAAGATTGAACAAAAATGAGGTAAAGTATTCACTAGTTAAAAAACATGTCTATGCCCTTTTACCGCCTAAAAAAAATGCAGGCAATGTGTGTTAGGAAAACACACTATTGTTAAAATTCCTTTCCCCATGGTTAGGTACTTGATGTCCCAAACTCATTTACCAGGAAAAAAGGCAAATTGGCTTGCTAAGATTCAAGAGTTTGACCTAGAAATCACAATTTCCAAGACAATCCAAGGTAGATATTTAACTCTCTTAAAGGATAAAACTTTCATGAGGTATTCCCAAGCGACCTAGAAGATGAGGAATCTTTATTACTTGTATTTGAGATTGATTGTTTTGATATTTACCAATGTGTGATTAATGATTTATGATATCTGTATATTCTTTTTATTTTCAAATCAACAACCCTCCTCACTTATTAGCCAATGGGAAAAGGGAGTTAAGGATGAAGGTTACCAAGTTTTTCCTACTAAAATATTATTTGTTATGTATATGTTTAATGTTATGCTTCTCTAGTGTGTGGTAAGTCTCAAGCCAAGAAAATTTTAGAGCAATTTCATGAGGGTACTCACTTGCAATTTCATAGTGGCACCATTTTTTTGTCAATGCCACTTATCCTAAAACTTTTTGATATGATTTCTATTGGCCTACGTTGTTTCATGATTCATTTACATGTGTGAGGTCTTGTGATAATTTCCAACAAGTAGCAAAGAAACAAAAAAAATATGTTGTGCATTTAAATCACGTGGCTACTTGTTTTCTTTTTATCAAGTGGGGTCTTGACTTCATAGGTCAGATTTCCCCACCTTCTTCTGTTGGCCATATTTTTACTTTAACTACCACTTATTATTTCACTGGATGGGTTGAATTTGTTACATTAAATACTGTTAAGGAAAAATGGATGGTTTCCTTTCTCTAGGAGCACATATTTTTTCACTTTGGTCTACTTCTTGAAATTTCCAACGAAAATGGGGGTGCCTATGTGTCCATAGAGGTATTGAGGTTGTGTCAACAATATAGTGTGATATGTTAAACCTCCTCACTTTATTACCCTCAAGGTAATGGGATGGTTGAGTCCAATAACAAGAATCTGATTAAAATAAATAAATAGATCAATAGGGACAATCCCCGTGAATGGCATTTATATCCAACCCATGCTTTATGGGAAAACCAAACAACGAAAAAAATTGTCACTAGTAAGCCACCTTTTAGTTTGGTCTATGGGCATGAAGCTATAATTTCTACTGAGTTGGAAATTGCTACCTATCATTTAGGCTTCCAAAATGAGGAATTGGAAATTGATCCAATGACTCAAAGGCTTAATGCATGATTGGCTCATGAAGACAATGAGGAGAGATTGTTTTCAAATATAATGAATATAGGAAATAATGAATTTGGGCTAAAAGACAATGAGGAGAGATTATTTTCACATACAGTGAATGGATCATCCCTGAAGGCTTACTACTCCACTAAATAAATAACTAGAAAAAGAACAAATATAAATAAACAAATAAAACTATAAAACAAATAATAATAAGAATAATAATAATAATGTTTGTTTTGCATACAGATATGTAATCTCTATTTATTTATTTATTATATTATTCTCCTTGGGTCTTCAATATTAGATTGCATCTTTTTCATGTTGCGTGTTATTTTTTCACACTTTGTTTTCCTTATCTTATTTCGTTTATTTGGTTCATTTTGATTGTATTGCATACTTTTTTCTTTTTTATTTCATTTTTTTGCACTACCCAAACTTATGTCGATACTTGCATAGCCAAATAAAGTCCTAAATGACAGTTGTCTACTCAACCAGACCCACACAAGTGTGGTTGGTTTATCTCTGACATGATTTTGGTTAGTTGAATGTCATGGAAAGTATATACCATGAAACAAAAGAAATTTGTAGAGTGGTTCCTAATGTTCCACCTGGGGTAAGTTGGAATGTATAACAATGTTGTTATGGTTTCCAAGCTCTTCTTCATTTTCCCCTTTTATTCACCCATTATATAAGAACATTAGCCCCACTTTGTTCATTTATACTCTTTTTAGAACTTAACATGAGTTTTATTACTTGCTTAGATGGTCACTTTTATAAATGCTCAAGTTCAATTATTGCAATCTACCCACAACCAAACCTTACTTCTATTTTGTGAAACCAAATTTTTTAATGTTCGAGTGTTGCTAGAAACAACATAGAAAGTGGAGTTGCTAAATGTTGACCCTAAATTTTCTCAACATTAGGTCGATTTTGAAGTGTCACAATGAATGCTAGGATAATTTTTAACTCTACTTTCATAATGAGCCCTATGTATTCATGTTCAACAAAGGTATTATAGTAGGTGGTTGTAGGATATCCTCCTAGTGTGCAATGTGATCATTCTGATAATGATAATGTTACAATTTGATAAGACTTTTGCTTCCACATCACATGTTGATGATGTATGATCACTCCATGGTTTGTTTCATGATCTCGTTGATATGTTTATGTTGATTATGGCTATTACATGTGTTGTATATTCATGATATGGTTTATTATTGTTATAGTGCACTGGAATTAATGTGTTGAAAAGCAAGCAAAGTGTCATTGTTATTGTGTATGATTGTGTATGGTTAAGGTTCCACTTTATTGTTACAAGTTTTCTACGAATGGATCATGATTTGATCGGTATACAATGTTATGGTGTTGTTGATGATGGTTTGGTTGTAGACATTGTTTTCCTCCATTTCTACCTAATGTTGAAATGGGGGTACCTATAACAAATCAAACATTGTTAGAGCATAAACAAAGTGTTATGTGCATGAATGTGATGCCAAGGACTAAATGTAAACATATATTGATCCCTTTGATCATGCTTACATTCATACCTAATAGGTGAAAGGATATGGGTTCAAGACCTTTGGTCTCAACCATATGAAAGGTTGTGTGTGTGTGTGTGTGTGTGTGTAAGATTGATCATATAAAATCTTAACTACATAGTTTTTATGTGCTTTGAAATTGATAAAACCTTGGTTACATCCCACCCTCCAAACTTGATTGCCTCAATATTATGGATGGAAATGGCTTGGTGACGGTTGAGCCTCATGGTTTTATTCTATAGGAACTAACTCCAAGTTGATGCGGTGATTGCATACATTGTAATGGAATGTAATCTATATATTCCAATGTGATCTAATGGTGTTGGTTATTTGTGAAGGTTTTCATTTCACTTACTATAATTCATGTTTTCCATTTTCACTTTGTGTTTTGCCTCTCCATTTCTCTAGTTGAGTTTGGCCTCTACTAGTCTATGAATTAAAACCAAAGTGTATAATATGCATTGAGGTCGTGGTTATGATTTATTGAGAGTGTACCCAATTTAGTTATCCTATTGAATTTTTGGGAGCTCCAATTTTTCATCCAATACCTACTCTCCTTCTCTGGTTCATTATGTGTTCTTCCCTTGATTGAAAGGGTTGAGCTCAATGGGATAACCAGAGCTCATAGTTGGTGTTGCTGACGGTATTGAAGATAGAAATCATTGGTTTGATTTATTTTGGTTGTTCATTCAAAGTCTATATGTTAAGGCCATAACACTCATTTATTATTAGTTTATTAGTTATGATTAGGTCATCTCAGTGGTTGGTTACATCATGCTCACTTTATCTCCTATTTATGATAAAGGAGAATCATTTGTATAAGAATATATTCTCATCTTGTGAATTGGATATATTGTAAAGGAGATTTCCCCCTCAAAGTGGATCAATATTGATTGATTATTTTGGATTATAGTTCATAACATTTGGTTTCAGAGCATACAATTCTAGGGTTTCTCTCCTTCAATCAACACATATTGGAATTTTCGTTATAACTTTTTTGGGGATGTTTCAGATAGTGAAATTTTGAGGAGTCTAAGGTAACATATTTAGGTACATATGATAAAAAAAATTAGGTATTGATTTGTTATAATTTATTAGATATATCATGTGGAATATAGGGTTTGTGATAAAACTTGAAATCGGTTTTAAACAAGTCATCTTGGAATTTTTTGCTATAACGCTTTGTATGGGAAATTTAAAAATAGTAATTTTTTGTGAAAACCGAGGACATATATCATATTATGGGTGGTTAAATTATTAGGTCATATTTCACTATAATCTCATAGAATTAGTTTATGGAAGATAGGGTTTGTGACTAATCCTTAAATCGGTTTTAAAATATTCATCTTGGAATTTTCACTATAACTTTTTTTCAATGAATTTTTTAGAATCTAAAATTATTAGAATCCTCGGGAGACATATCAAATTATATATGGACAATTTTTATTATTTTTTATCATTATAATTTGTGAGATATATCTTGTGGAAGTTAGGATTTTTTACTAGTTCTTAAATTAGTCTTAAACAAGTCATTTTGGCATTTTTTAAATTACTTTCTTCCAGTGAAGTTTCAAAATGTTAAACATTCATGAGTTTAAGAAGTCATATTAGAGTACTAAAAGAAAAAAAATTAGACTCCTGAGGGTTCAAATTTCAGAGATATATCATGAAAATTTTCAACCATCCAGACATTCTCCAAATTAGGGTTTGAAACGTACATAACTTACAATTGGCATAACTTTTTATTGGAATATTTGTTTTTGGTGATTCAAAATTTGTGATAAAGAGAAACTAGAGGAGTATTATTTTTTTTATCCCACATGGATCCAAAAAAATTACAACACCAATTAAACCTCCAAAAATATCATCTATAACTCATGAAGAAAATGAGGAGATTCATAACAAGTTATCCAAATTGGAGGAACAACTTAATGATTTGAGTTATAGGTAAATAACAAGTAATAAGGTGGTAAACACACAAACAAAAATTCAAGATACGAAACAAATGGAAAATAAGATAAATGAAAATAGGGATCAAATTGAAAATAAAATGGAACAAATGGAAAATAAGATGGATGAAAATAGGGATCAAATGGAAAAGAATATGGATGAATTGAAAAATTACATCTTACAAACCCTAGATGTGAAGCTTCCTAAAAGTGACACTATGATTGAAGAGACTCGTGAAAATAAAGTTAGTATTCGTGTTGAACAACCTACTAGTAATAAGCAATTTTCAGGTGGATTTAACTCTAATAGTGGAGTTAATTATGGATGGGGTACTAAAGGTGTCAACTTTACCAAGGTTGAATTAAATAATTTTGATGGAACATAAGTCTTTACATGGGTGAACCAAATAAATCAATACTTTGAATTTCATAATAGTATGGATAATAAGACAAGGATTTCCATAGCAACTTTGTACTTTGGGATAAAACCCTATCAATGGTATCAATGGGTACTCAAAATAAATCTCCATTCTTATCATTATACTTGGATTTTATTTACAAGAGACTTAGAAGCACAATATGGAAAATTTTGGGAATAATACTACTTTAGTATATTAACAAGAATCAAGCACTTAAGTGATATTGAAGATTATAATTTAGAATTTCGGGTGTTGGCCACAAGGGTGGATAAAATAAGCAATGAACATTTGTTGGAAGCTTACATGGGTGGATTACAAGAAGACATTAAACATGATATTTTCTCAAAACATCTTGAAAATATTATTGAGGGTATGCAATTTGTTCTTCATATTTAAGCCAAGAATAAACATACACACAAGTCTACCACTAGAGCATATGTAGGAAGCATAGATATAATTTGGGCTCATAGATAAACCCTATCTCAACCTACTCGAATATCACCAAAGGAAATGGAACAAAGAAGAGAAAACGGACTATGCTTTGGTTGTAATAAAAAATGGTCAAAAGCGCATAAATGTCAAGAAACAAAATTGTTCACCTTGGAGAATAATTATGAAGATGAAATGGAGGAATATGTACAAAGGGATGAGGAAGAAATTGTGAACTTAAAAGAGAAGGAAAAATATGTAGAAATTATGACCAATAGTGAGAGGTGTGAAATGTATGTTCATGCATTGGCAGGTTTGTCAGCACCTCAAAAAATTAATATTGTAGGATACATTAAGAAGCAATGGGTCATAGTGCATATTGACTCAGGTTGTACCCATAACTTCATCGATAAAATACTAGCATAGAGCCTCAATTGTTTTGCGTATACAATGACAAATTTTCAAGATTTGGTTGCTAATGGAGGTCGTATTGATTGTGGAGGAAAATTACACAACATTAAACTATGGGAGAATATAACCTAGAAATCCCAATGTATTCCATTTCCATTGGAGGTGTAGATGTTGTTTTTGGGATTCAATGGTTGAGAAAATTAGGTATTGTTTCTAAAAATGATAAAGAATTATTCATGAGATTTGAATTGGAAGGAACTCAATATGAACTAAAAGGTTCAAAATCTACACCTTCTCAGGTCATCATCTCTCATAGAATGTAAAATCTCATAAAAAGGGTAGTAGGGGAGTTGTGATAAGACTTTAATCTATGGAAGTAAAGTAGGAAGACGAAAATGTTCTGGAGGAAATAAAATGCACCTTGGAAAAGAACCATAGGGTCTTCTAATAAATTCCTAAAGGGATACCTCCATCTAGGGATCATGAACGTCAAATTGAAATAATACCTAGAAGAACTCCTCATAATAAAAGGATTTATAGATATCCTCATTAGAAAAAGGGGAATATTGAGAAAATGGTACAAGACATGCTAGATTTGAGTATTATTCAACCAAGCAAAAGTTCATTTTCAGCTCCAATAGTGATGGTGAGGAAAAAACATCATTCTTGGAGGATGTGTCCTCATTGTAGAACTCTAAACAAAATCACCATAAAGGATAAATTCCCTATTCCAAATTTGATGATCCATTAGATGAGCTTAATGGAGTGGCTTGTTTTACAATTCTAGATATTAAATCAGGATACGTACCAGATCGAATTAAGAAAAGAAGACATTCCAAAAATAGATTTTAGAACTCACAATGGGCACTATGAGTTCTTGGTCATTCCTTTTGAGCTAACTAATGATCCTTCTACTCTTCAAATCCTTATGAACATAATTTGTTGACCCCAACTTAGAAATTTTGTGTTGGTTTTCTTTGATGATATACTTAACTATAGAAAATCATGGTAATAACACATTAAACATGTGGATAAAGTCCTACAAATCCCTAATAATAATCAATTGTATGTAAAAAGATCCAAATGTTATTTTGGGAAACAAGAAGTATAGTATTTGGGTCATATTGTTTCAAACGAAGGGGTAGGTGGACCCTCAAAAGATCCAAGATCTTACAAAATGGCCTATTCCTAAGAACATCAAGTAGGAGTTCATTTTCAGCTCCAATAGTGATGGTGAGGAAAAAATATCATTCTTGGAGGATGTGTCCTCATTGTAGAAATCTAAACAAAATCACCATAAAGGATAAATTCCCTATTCCAAAATTGATGATCTATTAGATGAGATTCATGGAGTGGCTTGTTTTACAATTCTAGATATTAAATCAGGATACGTACCAGATCGAATTAAGAAAAGAAGACATTCCAAAAATAGATTTTAGAACTCACGATGGGCACTATGAGTTCTTGGTCATTCCTTTTGGGTTGACTAATGCTCCTTCTACTCTTCAAATCCTTATGAACATAATTTGTTGACCCCGACTTAGAAATTTTGTGTTGGTTTTCTTTGATGATAAAATTATATATAGAAAATCATGGGAATACCACATTAAACATGTGGATAAAGTCCTACAAATCCCTAATAAAAATCAATTGTATGTAAAAAGATCCAAATGTTATTTTGGGAAACAAGAAGTATAGTATTTGGGTCATATTGTTTCAAACGAAGGGGTAGGTGGACCCTCAAAATATCCAAGATCTTACAAAATGGCCTATTCCTAATAACATCAAGAGTCTTAAAGGATTTTTGGGTGTTACAGGATATTATCAGAGAATTATTGAGATTTATGCATGCTTTGCAGCCCCACTCACATCTCTCTTGAAGAAAAATATTTTTGTATGGAATGAAAAGGATACCTTGGAATTATCACTCTTAAAGCATGCCATGTCTTCTACACTAGTATTGGAAACACTTGATTTTGGTAAAACATTCATAGTTGAATGTGATGCATCTGGACAAGGAACTTGAGCAGTATTAACACAAGAAGGGAGACCATTGTCTTTTGAAAGTAAACAATTAAAGGGAAAATACTTGGTGAAATATACATATGAAAAAGAAATGGAAGCAATTTTACATGCAAAAAAATGGCGGCAATATCTCATTAGGAAGCATTTTAAAGTGAAGACAGACCATGATAGCCTAAAGTACTTTTTGGAGAAAACATTGTCATCATAAGAGCAACAAAAATGGGTAGCAAAAATGCAAGGGTTTAATTTTGAAATAATCTACAAAAAGGAGAAGGACAATGTGGTTGTAGATGCCCTTTATACAATATAACAAGCCTCAAGTTTATATTTCATTACATCTTCCATTCATATGTGGTTGGAAGAATCTTTCCATGAATGGAAAAATGACAATAGTAAGAAACAAAAAATACAAGGTATAAAGAATGGGATGAACTCTATGGAACATTGGGAGTGAAAGAGAGATATTCTTTGGTACAAGGGTAGAATGTTCTTATGCCCACAATCAAAGATGAAGCAAAAAATATTAAGGGAGTCTCATGAATCTCCGATGGAAGGACATTCAAGGTTTCTTAAAACATATCAAAGGATAAAAAAATATTTTTGAGGGGGAGGAATGAAGAAATAAATTCAAAAAATTGTAACAGAATGTCAGGTTTGCCAAAGAAATAAAAGAAAAATAGTAAAAACTCTAGGGTTAATGCAACCTTTACACACACATAGTCAAACATGGGAAGGGATATCAATGGATTTCAGTACATATTTACTGAAATTAGAAGGTAAGGATGCCATTTTTGTGGTTATGGACAAACTCACAAAATATTCACATTTTTGTGCAATTCAAAGTACATATATGGAAAGTCAAGTAGAGGAAGTGTTCATGAAGGAAATTCATAGACTCCTTGTATTTTATAAAGTAATAGTAAGTGACAGAGATCCAAAATTCATAGGAAATATTTTGAAATAATTATGGAAGATGAGGAGAAAAACACTACCTATGAGCTCATCATATCATCCACAAATAGATGGTCAAATAGAAATAGTTAACAAATGTTTAGAGGGTTATCTACATTGTTATTCTTTAAACAAGAAATATCAATGGGTGAAGTGGCTTCCTATAACAAAATGGTGGTATAATACCACCTATCACACATGTACTAAGATGTACCCATTTGAATCCATTTATGGATATCCATCTCCTAGTATCTCATACTTTTTGTAGGACCATTCCAAAGTAGAGAAAATAGAGTCACATATGGAAAATACTAAAGAAACGTTGATAATTATTAAGGAAAACATTCAAATTAAACAACAAAAGATGAAATAGTCTGTAGATCATCATCAGAGTGAAAGATAATTTGAGGAGGGTGAATTGGTATTTTTCAGACTGCAACCTTATAAGCAATCTACTCTAAAATAGAATAATAATCATAAATTAGCTCCAAAATTTTATGTTCCTATAATATTATTCGGAAGATTGTATAAGTGGTGTATTAGTTAGATTTTCCTTCTTCTCAGATTCATAAGGTTTTTCATGTATCTTTCCTAAAAAAATGTTTTGGGACAAACTATGCTAGACAAAACTTCCAGAATTAGATGAAGAAGGGAAGTTGATTCTTGAACTGGAAAAAGTTATGTATAGGAATTATATATCTCTATAGAATAGAACCATTATGGAGTATATAATCAATTGGAAGAATATTCCTCCAGAAGAAGCTACATGGGAAAATGAGTAGTTCATGAAGAAACACCCTCAATTACAAGCACTGAGGGAAAACATTTTTTTGAAAGAGAGGGGCTATGTTAAGGCCCCTAAGGCCATGTGTTAAGGCCCTAAAACTCATTTATTATTAATTTATTAGTTATGATTAGGTCAAATTAGTGGTAGGATACATCATGCTCACTTTATCTCATATTTATAATAAAGGAGAATAATTTGTATAATCATCCCATCTTGTCGTGTGCATTTGTTCATAACACTATGGATACATCTCAGCTTAGTCGTTATGGTGTGAATATCATTTTGGTATTGCAATCCATTGATGGGAATCCCACCATCAAGTATTTGGATGAAATCTAGGATTGGACTAGGATTCCAGCTAGTAATGGGGATGTAGTCATTAAAATAAAATTGGGGTCTGAAATAAGCCTCATAAGAAAATTTTCATTGATGAGATGGAATTCAAAAACCAATAAAATTTCAAGAAATTTGGGCAATGATGATCATTGAGTTGGATATATAGAAGTCAAAGATGATTATGTGCCATATTTTTATTTGAAAATAGTTAACTATATCAAAACCTCATTTTGGTAGGATCTTGGTGAGATCATATCAAAATATAATAAATATTATGGATATACTAAATATGGAGGATTTATGTCCCCATGGTGTAGAGAAGTCGGTGAGGAGTGTGTTGTTAAGGCACTCCGTAAGTGAAATCACTGGTTCAAAACCTCTAGGGATACCTCAAATCCAACCATGTTATGGGCTAGTGCGGTCCAAAACGGGTGTGATCCTCGAGTGATTTTAACGGCTTAGATTCCCCTGGGTCGTGGAATCTCAGCCACATGACAATCTCGCAAGTCAGGGATATTATATATATATATATATAAGGATTTATATTATCACTACTTCTTTTCTTTAAAACATGTCACATTAATTAAAATTATAGTGGATTTGTATTGAAATACAATAAAAAATTTATATCATTAATTGTTTTAAGAAAAAAATAATATATAATAATGAAGTATATTATATAAAATATACATGAATATGTAATAACTAACATCTAATGAATGATTGTAGCGGTCTAGGTTTTTGGTGGGGCTTGGTTGTACAGTAGGAGGTAGGCTCTCTGCCCTTCATCCTGAGTTGGCATGCAATGGAGGATGACGTTGCGGATATGGAGAGGATGTCCTTGTCCAATATCAAATATTTTGTATATATTTGTAATTCATAGGTCGCCAGTAGGATCATAGGGTGCATTCTCCAGGGCAATTTGATCCCTAGGTGGAGCCACATGGTGTTTTTGGAGCCACAAGATCTCCTAGGAGTTTTCAAAGGCTTCATACCATGCAAGGTGGTGTAAATATACTCATGTGAAGCTCTAACTCTAGGCTCACTCCCCCTCCCTATGAACAATCCTTAATCCCTCTGACGCAACCAGATAGTTTCCCTTCCCCTTCTGAAAAACTTCTGGTGCATAAATATTATAATACATGATTGGTCTATCCCTCTGACTCAGATTTGTCACACTCGGAAGAGCCACCTAAAAAGAAAAGGCCAATGTTTTTTTTGTGCACGTAAGGATAAAGTGAGAATAGTGTTGGGCATGGATGTAGCTATAGAAAACATCTCAAATGTACTAGGTAAAGTAGGGATAATTCATTTATGCGGGAAGATGGTCTGCCTCGAGAACCTCAAGCGTTGGTTGGACAAAACTTGGACTCTAGTTCTGGGATACCGTATGGTTTTTCATTATTTTGTGTGCGGCTATATTTTTTTCCTTTTCAAGTCCCCTAAATACATGATCTTGATCCTCCAACGGGACTAGAGTTGGGGTCCTTGTAGTTTAACTCTTAAAGAATGGGGAGTCCATTTCAACTCTATGCATGAGCTAATTTCATCCATGGTGGTTTGGGTTATTCTTTCAGGGCTCCCAATGGTGTTCTAGCATGAAAAAATTATAGATTTCATTGGAAATAAGGTTGGAAGTTTTATCCACCTGGAAAAGGAATGGAATAGTAAGCCTAACCATAGATGGGCATGGGTGCAGGTGGAGGTATATATGAAAGTGGGTATGTTGGAATAAATTGAATTGGTTGATGGGAGCTTTTCATGGGTACAACGTATCTATTGTTGGAATTTACCTTTCATATGTTATGGATGCCATAAGGTTTGGCATACTCAGGACAGATGCCCTAACCCTTCAAGGACAAGGATGCCCTTAAAAAAAAATTAGAAACCTAAGATGATGCAGCTAGAGATTCAATAAGAGGAGAAAAATATTGTGAAGGATGTCTCGTTGGCTCGATCAGCTAAAAAGGAGCTAGACAATCTATAGGTGGATATGGAAGCTAGGAATCCTATGGATTTTTCTCTGGAATATCCTCAGGGTACTAATCATCTTCCCTTTGTTTCTTTTTCTTCTTTGAATGGAGATTCATTAGTAGATTCTTCACCTCTCACTTCTGGTATATTAATCATCCTGATGAATCTAAATAATTCATTGGCATTCCTTTTCGGTCCAAAGTCTGAGGTATCAATGTCAAAATCCTTCCCCTCTGTTGGAGATTTTCCATCAGCAAGGCCCCATGACCTCAATCCCTCGTCACCTCACCCCAGTATGGATAATGGAATAAATGGGGGCATGTCGGAACATCACATTATTTCAGAAGATTTTGGGATACAAAGTCAAGCTAACCCTCCTCATTCTTCGAGTTACGTTCTTCGGCCCCAGCAAAAACCTAATGAGGAAGGGGATATCACTAGTGTATAATCCATGGAAATATATATAGGCTCTCAAGTGGGAAGGAAATTCCACCTTTCAATGGCTCCACTACAAGATAAAAAATACATCTGAAGTGGAAAGAAAGTCACTATCATTCGAGCCCTTAGAGAAGGGAAAGTCCATGTAGGGGTTGAAACATGATCTACATGTCTCTAAACATTTGTGGGTTTGGGTGTGACCCTACTTTTCTATCCCTGAAAACATTATTAAAATCCTACACTTTGGATTTTATTATGCTCCAATAAACAGTGTGTGTTGGATCCAAGGAAAAGGAATGCCTATCTCCTTTGTTGAAGAATTGGTCATTTTTTTCTCTATATTTTGAAGGTCTCTCAGGTGGACTAGTGACATCCTAAATCCCTCAGCTCAAATCTCTTTCTTACCCTCTACTGAAATCAGGCATCCTCGTTGAATTGGAAGATTAATATTTTTCCTCCTCCTTCCAAGTAACCAACCTTTACAACCCATATAAAGACAAAAATCCCTTTTGGGAAGGTTTGGTTTTGTCGGGGTCCTTCTCTGGTGGGAATGTCATCCTCGAGGACGATTTAAAATTTACATTTTGTATTCATGAAGTTTGTGTTATTCACCCATGTAGTGACCATTTAGAAGGTTTATTAGTGAATATCCTTGAAACATTACATTTGGTATATCTTGAACCACCAAAGATAATTCCAACTTGGAGAAATAGCAAGAAAGGTGGTGAAGGAATATCCAAACACCTTGATAGGTTTCTGATCTATGAATCCTTGGTTGAAGGTACCTGATCCTTGAAATCTTGGGTAGAATTGGGGGGTCACTCAAATCATTTTCCCATATTTATGAATATGGATCCTAAAGAGTGTAATCCCCCAGCTCCCCTGAAATTCAATCATATCTGGTTGGAGGAAGAAGACTATAGAAACTTGGTAAAATATGTCTAGACCCACTTACATTTTGACTGAAGCTCTTCAAATATGAAACAATTCCATGAGAATCTACAAATATTTAAGGAATTTTTGAAAAATTGGTTGGTGAAATTTAAGCAACACTCTCAAGCTACACTCAAGGAGACTTAGCTAAATATTAAAATCCTTTACAAAGACAATGTTTCCGGTATTTTCTTTGATGAGGAGGATTATTCAATGAAGTATTTAAGAAACCAAACATATTATCTCTTAGATAAGTAATAATTTTTTAGAGGCTAAAAAGTAGAGCTATTTTTTCTTTCTGAAGGAGACAACAATACAAAAAATTTCACAATTTCACCAATTTTCGAAAAAAATTAAATACCATTTGGGAGGTGGCCAAACAGGATGATGGAGTGGATAAAACCTTTGAGGAGAAGAAATAAGTGCCTAAAATTCACTTCAACACGTTATTTAAGGATCCTTTTGGATTCCCTATCAAAGAAATATTAGAATTTCTCAGATTATTCCCAAAGGTTTTCACAAGAGAAATGAATGAAGCATTAGAATCTAATGTCTCGGCCAGTGAGCTGGAATCGACCCTTTTTTCCATGAAGAAGGGTAAAATCCCTGGTTTGAATGGTATGTTGATTGATTTTTATACTAGTTTCTTTGAGATCATAAAATATTCCCTTCAGAAGGTGGTTCAAGAATCTAAATGCAACGGGAAGATTTTGGGTGCTTTGAACTCAATTTTTTTGGCTCTCTTACCCCCAAAAAAGTAAGCGATCTCCTTCGAAGACTACCATCACATTTATTATTGCAGCATCATGTATAAGATGATATCCAAGATAATGTAAAATAGGCTTAATCATATCCTAAGTGAAATCATCTCAGAGGAACAATTTGGTTTCCTCTTCAAGCATCAAATTCAAAATGAAGTGTCCCTCACCCAGGAGGTGATGCATTACATAATTTCTTCCAATATCCCCTCTGTTTTGTTGAATTATACCTATTGAAATATTATGAAAAAGTGAGTTGGACCTTTCTTCACCTAGTTAAGGTAAAAATGGGTATGAACCTAGCCTCTGTTAATTGGATCCTAGGAGGTGTTCAATTAGCCTCCTTTGCATTAATCAGTAATGGATATGTTTCTAATTTCTTTGGATCTTTGAGGGGGATTCAACAAGGGTTCCCCATTTCCCCTTTTCTCTTTGTCCTGGTAGTGAAAGGGATCAATAATATTATGAAATGTGTAAGAAATAATGGCAATTTGAAAATCCTCAAAGTGACCTCATCGGAGTACCTTTCTCATATGCGTTTTGCTGACGATGTACTCTTGTTTGGTGCAGGTTATCTTTAGGAGTTACAGTGCATATGACACATATTGGACCTTTTATGAAAGGCTACGGGTATGGAAATGTTGGCGGGCGAAATTGACCGTCCGTCAACTGGAAGAGTGGATCCGGTCCGGGGTTGTCTATATAACCCAAGTCGTTTGGGGTAACCCACCCTGACGGGTTTAGCGGCTCCGTTAGCCGATCTAAGTCCTAAGAAAACAAAAAGAAAACTACTCTAAATGAACTAATCTAAATGAAAACAATAATTAAAGCAAACTAAATAACAAATTTAAACTATTAATATATATACAATTTACTACCTAAACTATAATAATTCTATGAAATTCAATATTAAACTATCAACTGAATCAAATCTTAATCACAAATGTACAATATTTATAAATTACAGATTTAGAAGAAAACCTGCAAAAATCAATTACAAACTTCCCTAAGACAGCGAAACGGTTTTTTTTTATTTTTATAGTTTTATGAAAAAGAAATAGAATGAAAACTAACTATCTAAACTAAGCAACTAAAACACTAACTCTAACTACAAATCTAAACTATACATATATCTATCTAAACTACTTAAATAACACTAATAAGCTAACCTGTGATAACAATTTCCAATTTGTCCTGTGTAATGAATCTAGTTTAGTTGTTGAATGGGAGGAAACCCGCATCGATCCTCTGCAAGCCTCTAGTAAACAGTAAGCAGCAGTGCTCTTTGAATATCGATAATAGAACAAACAAGACATAAAAGTTACAGCAATCTTATAATTTACAAATCATCACATCTAGATAAATCTGTGTGCAAGGATTTGTACAAAAATGATTTAATTAACGAAGAAGAGAAATTTGTGATTCATTAACTGAAACAAAATAATTGTTGTATTTATGAATAGAGAGATCAGATATGGATAACATATTAAATCAAACCACATCAACATGCAATAGATTATGATAGCTAAAGTGGTCTATAACCAACTGCAAAATGATATGAATAAAACTTGAAACAAAAGTTTGATATATTGCAAGCAAAAGTTGTTACAAGACATCAACTTTCATCTCAGTCTATATTATAAATCCATAGTCTGGTTCTCCCACAGTGAGGATGATGATTATTACAAAAAATAACAAGTATTTAAATACCTCCCACAGGGTAAAACATCCCTGTGGGAATTATCAAAACAGTTTACAAAAAATCTGGGATGATATCCCAAGTCTCTCTATCTGACTCAAACTAACAACTTAAAATAAAAAATACATCACACAAATAACCACTAAACTACCACAGGATGCCCAAATTGGTGATTGCAATTCATATGTACCTGAAAGAGGACAAAAATAGACAAATTAAAAGGATATTTTGTTGATAAAATTGATAAAAATCTAATTCTTAAGACTAGCTACAGAATCTTGCGATTCTGTAGCTGGTCTAAATCAAACACAGAATCATTTTAAAACCAATTCAAAACTCACAAAATTAAATTCAAACTACTAAACAAATATCTAATTGCTATTTGAAAACAAAAGAATCATTTAAATAAAAAACTGTTATGCTAATTCGAGAGCAGACAAGATTATAATCAATCGAATGATTACAGAGATAGACGTACCCTGTTCAACCTGTTATCACAATTTTGGGTAAACAGAATCGTACTGGATAACTCAACAGCAATGAAATTGTTTTCATGAACCAATTGAAATCAACACCAACAGTTTATGTTGCTTCATCCATCAATAAAATCATTTTCGAATCCAAACGAAATCAAACAGGATTGTTTTTCAAATTGATAGAACTATATTAAACATATACAAATGAACCATGCTATTTGCAAATCAAATCAAAACTTGTATGTAAATGGATACAAATGGAATCGTAATTGAATTAATCGGTTGATAACAGGGTATGTGGGATTTGTCAATCGTTTGTTATTGCCAATTGGGGGCAGACAAAATCGATTGACAGTCAATGAAATCACTACTTGAATCAATTTCCAAAACGAACTATTAGTCGAGTTTTTCATATGAATTCAATGTCGATCTGAGCTTAACAAAATCATTTTTGAAAATCAAAACCAACAGAGCAGCATCAAATCTATTTTCGATACCAATCCAACTCATACAAGCAATCGTGCTAACTCAACACAAGAACGAATCGAAACAGTTTGGATTTGACACAATCGTTCTAAATCAAGACAGCTCCATGATTACAGCAAGTAGATCTTTTGCATAGGTCAAAGATAATTAAAATCCAAACGAGAATAATGATTCAATGTAAAATAGATTCGTTTTGATAAATCGAAATCAATAGAGTCATTTTGAGTTCATTAGGAAAAAACGAAACCGATTGAACCAAATCAACTATCGAACAAAATTGATTCAAAAACAAACCGAACCAAATCAAAAACCAATCAATTTCTTATGCTAAACTGGGCACGACCAAATCGCATAACCAAATCATAACCACATTTGATTTTAGCAGAATGAATCTATTGTACAGGATCCACAACATAACTGTTTTTTATAATCAGACTATGAAAGAATCATTTCGAATAATGAACAGAACTAATCAAAAACCAAAACCAATTCATTATATTAATTCACGCCACTCATAAAACGAAATCAAAATTGAAATTCATACCTGGATATCAGAAACAACTTGGTCATGATAATTTGGAATTGACGAAGGTTGTTGCAGCTTTGACGTTCCTGAAAACAATCGAACCGGTGGGTTTTTGCTTCTTGTCATTAGCTTGAATCCTGTCCCTTTCTTTTGATAGTACTGTGACTTGGTCTTCTAACGGTTTGATCTTTGATTGCAGTAAGAGGACGTCAATGAAATAATTCTCTATCCACACATTTCATTGGATGCATGACGATTTCTCGAGCTTTGATAACACATGCGAGGGTTTGTGTAAGCCACCAAAGGTTTCATCATGTAGTTTGATTTCTGGGTAATTAAGATTGTTCTTTAGGCATGGGGGAAAATTAGATACATAATCATAGGGTTGCTTGGAGCATAAGCCATGGGAATAAGGGTATTCTCCAGCTAGGAAGCGCTCGATATCGGAGTCTGAGTCCTCGCTCAGAAGTATGGGCTTTTGATCAACTTTTGGCTTAGGCTTATTCCGAGCAAGTCTCGATATCAATCGAGCATTTTTCTTACCTTTTCTATTGACAGTAGGATTACCCTTGGCTCTCTTACTCATAGGCTTCTTAACAACCTCAGTCTTTTCTTTTGTGCACAGGTTGGTTAGGGTATCGGGTAGTTCGATGTCAGGGCAAATCGAGGGTTCGGCGGGGGGTAGGAGGATATGAAACGGCACGGGTGGCCCGACCATAGTCTCACTAACAACAGACTTGTCGATTTGGACAGACTCTGAATCACCAAAGCCATTTTGAGATAGAAAAGCTTGCCAATTATCGTTGTGAAGGTTTAAATGGTGGATGACGACGAGTCTAATCAAACCATGGTGAAACAAGATGTTGTCAGCCTTCTCGCGTTTAAAACTCTTAGCCATTTTGTAAAGACTATGCAAGAAGTAATGCAGCATGTTCAAAGGATAACCCATGAAATTCATTAACAACTGGAGGTGATAAAGAAAAACCAATCCATACCGACCTTCACAAGTCACAAATTGTTTGACCATTATCAACAGATCGTGCCACTTGGGTTTAAGGGTGGAAATAGGCATACCTTTGTCACAGGATGTAACCTTTTGTGATACGAATAGTAATGGCCATGACACCTCATCAACTTTGGAGTTTTTAAACCATCGATGGCCCGTGGCTGCTAGTCCTGTAGCAGAGCTAATGAATTCTTCATTGATTTCAAGTTGAATGTCACCTACTTTATCCCTACACCCATCAAAGGTAAGGGAGAATTGTTGTGCAACAAAAAGATTGAAACCCTTGAACCTCTATATAAACACCAGCCAACCATTGTTCTCTAAATCCTAACGGGCGTTATCAAAGAGTAACAGAGCTTGACTACCATTCGGCTCAATATGGACCACCGGTGCCATTGAGAGGAGCACACGGTGAGTAGGGTGCATGGGTTAGGGTTTGAACATAGTAAATGCAGGGGAAGAATTCTCACAGGCTTACCCGAAAACACCAAGAGTGATCCGAGATAGGGGGAAACATTTATGACAGAACGTGCGAGGGTGGTGGAGCTATTTCGGCCCATGCAGAACAGTGATTACCCACAGTACAACCGTTGGCGCGTATAACTATTCAAATGACTATGCAAAAGTGTTAAAAACTATGCCATCCAATAAACCAACGAAACCTATGGTAAGTGGATAAAATAATCGCGCGAGCAATAGTCATAGTTGTATCATAGCTTTGAAACCAAACAATGAATCCAAGTCAATGTCAAGGGTAATGATAACACGAACTAGGTGTCATATGAAATGATATATACCAAGGGTTTAATCACAACACCTATGTACTTTCATGAAGTCAATGTGTTAAGTGAATCAATCAAAGAACATATAAATCCAATCATCAATGCATCACAAACTTGATCAAAAGAATATCACCACAGTCTTGTAAAACAAAGTCTCATTAATTAATAAGAATGCCAAAAGAATAGTGATCATAGAATCTTGTCAATTGTGTAACGATAAACAAATTCGAAAACGCGATGAGCATATAAACAAGAGTGATCATAACAATCCAGTGACGTTTTTAAAATGAATTTGAAAACCAACGTTTTCACGCTTGCAGTCGTGAAAATGAGAACCAAGGTAAGTGTGCAAACGCATATAAAACAATAGTGTCGTTTTATTGGAAAGATTGCGACGAAATCAAAGTTTGCAAAACACTGGTGTAGGTAGCTTATAAGGACAGTATGCAAATGTGAATTGGCTGCCAACAATGGCGACACACTGGTAGAAGCAGTTATCTCTGCCAAAAACAAATTTAGATAAGGATAATGAAAAAAATTCTAACTCAAAAATAACAACCAGAAAATCGTGTAAACATCATCATTAACCAAATATTCCAGCAATGTTTAAAGGATGAAAACTGATAACAGTCTCAAGACAAATGAGTCACAATATTAAAGATAAAATCTCCAATACTGTTGACAAATCCACTACTACCAGCAGGCGTTCATAGCATCAACAGGGTTGCCATTTAACCCACTCTGATATCTGTATCCTGCCAAGAAGTTCCAAATCAGAATAAAGGACAAATTAAGGTCAAGAGGTTTCATATTTATGAATTTTCATATACCCGACATTGTTTCGCTGCCAGCAGGCCTGTTCAGTACCCTGGCGAAGTTGTCTTGGCGTCATGCATGCATTTACCCGCTGCCAGCAGACCTATTCAGCATCCCGGTGGGTTTACAAGCACTTCCCATAGCTCTTTTATTGATTTTTTTTTTTTTTTAAAGGTATATAGTCGAGCGTGATGACGCTGAAAATTATGATATTTTAACATATTTTTTACAGACCTCATCAGAATTTTTTAGAACTGTCCTTTATTAAGATCCAGAGATGTTTCATTTACAGAACCAACTTTCTAAGGTAGGGATACATCTTCTGAGTCATTCCCTTAAGGAATAGGGACATCGTAAAAATATAATAGATGATCATGATAGGCTTTACTCAGAGATCGAAATCAGTTAACTTCTTTCAAACAACAACTTTTTTTCAACACAGATGTAAATTTCAGAAGTATACAATTGATGTTTATACAATTTTTAGCAGTCATTTCAGTGAAGGAATTTTATGTTTTCTTTGTCCGAATAGTTCAGCATTCAGGTATGTGTATTTTCAAAAAACACAAACTGATGGGCGCAAAGGAGAAATCAAAATCAGAACAGCAAAAGAAAAGCAAACTATGTACATAATATACAAAGAGTCGTCATCAGGCAACATATATTTTCAAGGCTTGGCCATTCACCGAATAGGTGTCAGGCTGCCCCTCTAGATTCTGCAATCGGAAAGAGCTGGGACCCAACTTCTCAACAATTAAAAACGGTCCAAGCCATAAGTTTTGAAATTTCGTGTGCTCTCCCTTTCCCTCATGCGGTTTGTCCCATTTCAAGACAAGGTCACCTACTTCAAAATTCCTATCAGAAGCAGAGTTAGAATCTAACCAGCTTTTAACCAATAGTTTATGCTGATCTAACTTGCGTTTAGCTTGGGCTCTTACCTCTTCTAGCTTCATCAAAGAATTAATTTGGTTTTCCAAAGGGGGATAATCTTCTTCTTGAATTTTCTGAGATAATTGTAGTGAAGGAAGAAGAATGTGTGGTGGCAGAATTGCTTCTCTTCCATAAACAAGAAAAAAGGGGGAGTTACCTATAGCAGCTTTTGGTGTTACCCTATCATCCCACAGTGCGTTTAACAGTGCATTGTGCCATTTTTTGTGATTTTCAACCACCGTTCTTTTGATGATTTTAATCAGATTCTTATTTGTTGATTCTGCCAATCCATTGCCCATGGGGTGCGGAAGGTAGTTTTAAGTTTGTCAGGAGGAGACATCAGGACTTGGTTGTACCCCGAGAAACCATCCAATGAGGATAGCCTCTCAAAACCAGATACATGTTGAAGGATTCGTTCCATGGGTGGGACAAGATAGTTGTCTTTGTCAGATGCTTTGTTAAGGTTTCGGAAATCGACGCATAGTCGGATTTCCCCACTTTTCTTCCGAACAGGGACAAGGTTCGAAACCCATTGAGTGTGCCTGACTGGGAAAATTATCTTAGCATTTAGGAGCTTATTCAATTCTTTTTTAACGGTCGGTTCGAGCTTAGGGTGCATTTTTATCAATTTTTGTTGAAAGGGTAAGGTTTGAGGTTTCATAGGAATGACATGTTGTATGATGTTGGGGTCGAAAGTTTTAAGGTCATCATACGTCCATGCAAAGACATCTTTAAACTCTTTGAACAATTTAATAAATGCATCTTTTTCTTGTTGAGAACACCCCAACCCTAAATTAATGCACTGTGGATTGTCATTAGTTCCTAAGTTTACTTTTTCATAAGATAACGAGGAACTATTGGTTTTACAGTTGACCGACTTTTTAAATTTATCTTGAAGATCATAAAATTTCTCTAATCTAACTACAAATTTAGGGATCGAATTTACCATGTCCGATGAAGATTCAAGAGTTATGGGATCTGGTATTACCGTGAAATCACGCAAATTGTCGTCGTGAGTGCATTCATCTATCACCGCAGCTTGAAAGGTTTCTTCCATGTGCATGAATCTAATGATCCGTCGATCGTCATCGAAGACTCTCCAGTTCGTGATGTTGTCGGGAATGGATGGCCTGAACAACATTTCGACGGAGAATGCGTCTGGGGATAAGCCTTCTACAGGAAAGAGTTTAGAAGCTACATTAGCTAATAGATCAGCTTCGGAATTATTCAATCTAGGAATAGAATTTATATTGAAAGCAGAAAATTTATTCATTAAATTCCATACCTCAGCTTAGTAGCTTCTAAGATGCGGAGACAAACAGTGGATAGAATCTCTTACCTGTCTTACCACGATTTTGGAGTCGCCAAAGACAGTCAAGTTTTGAATGTTCATATCTAAAGCTTTTCTGAGACCTTGTAGTAAAGCCTCATATTCTGCAGTGTTATTAGTACATTCAAATTCTAACCTACATGCAATCAATGTTTTGTTACCTGCCAGATCGATAATAACGCAGCCTACACCAGCTCCTTCTTTGGACTTTGACCCGTCAAAATAAAGAGACCAAATTTTATTTTTATCGGGTGCATGAGATCGTTGTGTAGAAGTTGTTGACTACACATAAGCCACAATCTCAAACTGTTGTTCTGGGCTGGTGACAGCTAAAGCCTCGGCCATGAAATTGCCAAAAAATGTATCCATCCCTTGTACTTCAGGTGAATCAGTAGAAGGTGTAAATGGTTCGTTGGGATCGTTCAAATCTGTGACCGTGAACTTGAGGTAGCGTTCACGATTTACCTTGATCTTGTTGGGCTTGCCGTTTTCTGGAAGTCACAGGTGAGACCAATCTGTCGCGAAGTAGATGTGTAGCTGATACGACCAGTACTTGCTTAAAAACAGACCATACACTCTTGGAATATCCACAAAAATTATATCAATAACTTGATGAACCTTGGGGTTAGAGGACAATCTTATCAGCACATTTCTTAATTAGCCTATAACTTTTACATTAGTTCGATCAAGATGTATGATTTTTAAAGAGGATGGTTCAACTTCGACGTTAATCTTCTGGCACACAGACCACGGCATCACATTGGATGACGCTCCTGAGTCTACCATACAATTGTGTACGTTTCTATTAAAGATTTCGAAAGTTAACAAAAATGGAGGTACATTTTTGCGAGTACTAAGAGTGGTAGCTTGTGGCTTTTTACTCGCAGTTTCTAAAGCTACTTTATCTAGATTATTCACATTATTTACATTACTTACAGGAAGGCTTCCTTTATCTTGGGGATCGAGAGTGTTTTTAGTGGAAGTCTTCTGAGGAAATTTGTTTTGCACAACCTTGCTACCGCTTGAATTGCCATTTTTTCCATTTTCTGAGATATTCTGTAACATTTTCTGTAGCAGAAATGGAAATTTCAATAACTCATAAACAGAAATGTTAGCCCTTAACTTTTTAATATCTTCAACTAAATCATAATCAAAGTATAGGTTCACATGACTGTGTTTAGTCTCAACTGGTTTAGATTGTTTTGGAGGGGAAGTCGTAGTATTTTCAGCAGAAGGTTTGCTTGTTGTCTTACTCCTGGTGTTATAAGGATGCACTGTCTCAAAGTTATCTTGAAAGATGCTATCCGAGAAGTGTCCAAAAATATTTGGAGAAGACTCTTCTTCTTGAACCGTCTCTTGTTCAACTACCTCCTTAGGAATCTCAGGAGGCATCAAGTTATCCTGGGCTTCTAGAATTGTTTGAAGGGCGTATTACAGACTTTCTATATTAAGACCTTCAGTATTTGAATTAGGTTGGTTGGTGGGAAAAGGTTTCCTGAACGGGGGTTTGTAGTGCCCTTTGCTCGAGGAAGCTTCTTCGGTGGTCTTTTTTAAATATATAACTTGATTCGATAGTTTTTGAACGACTTTAGTTAATTTTTCTAAATCATAGGTTTCAGGTTGTGTTTTACTCTGAGTAGGTCTAGGGAGGATCTCGATCTTCTTTTTGGAAGAAGAGCTAGTTTCTGTTTCATTGCTAGTAGAGTCTTTCAGAGACTGAACTCTACTATGAGACTGAACATTATCTTGTAGAATGTGGTCGCCCTGTGTTCACAGGCCGCTCGCGACCATGATTGTGGTCGCTCTGTTTTCACAGGCCACCCGCGACCATGACTGTGGTCGCTCTAGGTGCATAAGATGCTCATGACCACGACCATATAATTTTAAAAATAAAAATAAAAGACCTAAAATCTCTGGCACTGAAAGCTTTTAACTAGCTCTAGCACTGAAATCTTTTGACTAGCTCTAATACCATGTTGATTTTCTTTCAACCCTAGGTATGCTTTGATACCATGTTGAATTTTTCTGATTTTTAGATATGATAATTATTTCCTTATGATATTGTTATCATAGAATAATTACACACTGAAAATAGTAAGTAAATATTGTATGAGATGATATGAGGTATATTGTATATGAGATATAAGATATGCATTACAATTATATATATATATACTTGGGTAGTAGTGCTTTTTCATCTAATGGACATGTCTTTTCCAATATTGTCTTTTCATTAATTAATTTATTATTAATTATTAATTATTGATTATTTATATTTATACATTATACTATAAATATATTATTTATATATTTATAATATAATATGAATATATATAGAATTTCTTCCCAATGTTGCTAACTGGAAACACATCAACATCGTTGTTGTCAAAAAACTATTTTAATTCCTTTATCATCCCAGTTTGAGGCTGAATAAGCCCAATTTTGAGTTTGAGTGACAAATTATATGTATTTTTATTTTTGGAAATATAAAGTTTGTTTCAAGGGAAAAAAAAACTAACATCTAATGAATTATATATGATATATTTTTATATAATATAAACTAACAACTAACTTTGGAATACATCATGAGTGGGCCTAATGGTTAAGAACATGTGTTTCCTCATAAGAGGTCACAAGTTCAAATCCAAAGGGGGGTAGGGTATGTATACCTCCGTAGACTTTACCAGTCAAAATCGCTATGAGGATGGGGTCGCATACACCAATTTGGTGTCTGGCTTGGTTGTGACCTTAAAATTAGATGATTATTATTATTATTATTATTATTATTATTATTATTATTATTATACCAAAATGTATGCACCAGCTAACAACTAATGCATATATTATAATATATAATACTTACTAACAACTACCAATGAGTTATATTATAATATAATATGTACTAACTAACCACTTATGACTTATATATAATATATAATAATGAATTATATATCAGGAGTATATATAATTATAGACATAGTTTAAATGTTTTATAAATTTGATTTTTTCAGGAACTTAAAATAACCGACATTTTTATTTAAAATTTGGAAAGAATCATTTTGGATTAATGGAGTCATAGATATCAATCATAAACGTTACAAAATCAGGTTGCATTAGTGCAATTAGAGGGTGTTGAATCTTTTTTTGCATTAAAAACAATGATTTTAACAATTCAAAATTGTAATTTTAGAAAAGATTCATTGAATTCCAGTTATGGTAAAATGGAAAAGGTTGAAATGGTAGAAAATTTAACCTTCTTCATTATTATATAGTTATTATTTTATATTTTTGTCATTATTATAATTATATTATCGAATTAAAATTTAATTATTCTATGAGTTTTTTTATTATTAAATATATCAAAAACACAGTTATATATTTAATCAATTATGAATTATTTTAAACAAAATATAATATCAATTTAAATGTTTTGGAACTATATCATTTGTTGTGTGTGCATGAGAATTTAAACTTTCCATTATTATTATTAACCCTTGTCTCTTAACTCTACACTAACCTAAAATCTACACTAACCCAACATAGTTGGAAACCACCATTAATGAGACAATATAGATTAATATTTACTAGATAACACCTCTAACTTAGTGTGGCATGGCATATGATTTTACTATTTGAATATTTTCCTTAGGACACTCATTTTAGGCCTCAATTTTAATCTAATGTATTAATAAGATGGCATATGCAAACCTTTGTCATAATGTTAATATTATGGTAGCTTCGGGAGGTATGAACCTCCATTATGACCTATGACAAGACTAGAATCCTTCGGAAGGAAGAAAAGAATTGAAGGAAACCCTAGACAAGTTGTCGGTTGAACAAATATAATTATATTGAATTTATTGATGCCCAGAAGGAGAATTCGGCCCCAGTTAGACAGGCCAGTCCACTATAAATACAAGGCGCCAGTTTCATTATTTCACATCTCAGCAGTTGCAGTGAGAGAAAAATCTGCGCAGGCAGTTGCAGGCAACAACAGTTTGGTGCGCAAGTTTTTGGGAGAGCTGGGAAAGTGGTCCGCTAGCTTCTGGGTGGGATCATCTGTTTAGTTTAGTTTCTATTCTCTTGCTTGGTGCATTTAGCCTCTCTTGGCTATTGATTGTAGTTAGAATTCTCTTCTCGGTCAAGGTCAAGGTGCTCGGAGGGTGGCTTCGGCCTGTGGTTGGGTGACGAGGGTATTGTCAATGGTTAAACGAGCACAATCCTCTATATTCTAACAGGTTATGGGCCCACACCCCCTTTAGTCAGCCTAAAACATTGGAAGGAAACATAATCGCTAGGTATTGAGCTCATTGAGGAACTACCGCTAGGGTTACTAGCAGGAGCAGCTTCCAAAGAACTGCAGCTAGGGTTACTAGTAGTAGCAGTTGCAGAAACCCTAATTCTCAGATCTGGCACCTTGTGATGGAGCATCTTGCTCAAGGAGAAGATATCCAAATGTGCCCTAACTCAGCGCACTTATTGAATTTCTCAGAAGAGATAAAAGATGCAGTTGAAGTTTTGGATCAAGGCATGACCAGTTATCAGTCAACCAAAGACATGTGCGAAACAATCAGTCTCTTACATTACTCAGCACTTACCGGGACAATTGAAGACGATATGTGGATAATCGACAGTGGAGATTCCAGGCACATGACGGGAGATCAAGCTAGAATCTCAAATCTAAATGAGAGAAAGACATCGTACAAAGTGGAGCTTAGAGACAAAAGCACCTACCCCGTCGAAGGATTTGGACAAGCCTCCATCAAATTGGAATCAGGTAATCATGTTCACTTAAGCAATGTTTTATATGTACCTGGTTTAGAAAAGAATCTTGTATCAATATCATGTTTAGAAGACAAAAGAAACAGAATAGCCTTCATAGATGAAAAGTTGTTATCATGGCATAAAGATTCCAGCATAGAAGATGCTAGGGTTATTGGAAGACGTGAAGGGAATCTATATAGACTACTAGAACGAAATGAAGAATC